>QNTS01001791.1:306567-331448 GCA_003317085.1 Hucho hucho
ATCGCCATCGGACCCCGGCTCCCCTGTATTTTTGTATTTCCAGGCCCACCCCTCGCCCCCGTCTCATCAATGGCCAACCGGCTTACACGGTGAGGTGTCTCCTGAAGGTTTGACCTTGGGGCAGGGGGTTCCACTACCAGGTTGACTGGGAGGGTTGCGGCTCGGAGGAGAGGTGCTGCGTCCCCGCCAGGGACATCCTGGACCCAGGCCTCATCTGGGATTTTCCACTCCGACACACCGGTCAAACAGGTATGCACCCAGATAGGACACCAGGTGGCGCCCCTAGAGGGGGTACTGTTACACCCTGATCTGTTTCACCTGTCTTTGTGCAAAGGGTTCAACCTGGATCCAAAAAAGGTTCTACCTCAAACCAAAAAGGGTTCTCCTATGGGGTCAGCCAAAGATCCCTTTTGGAAGAGTGTAGGGAGTCTACCTGGTGGGTTAGCAAAGGGCAATTAGCACACCGATTAAGCCCCAGTGCCAACTGTGTCTCTCCACTGGAGTGCAATTTGCAGGAAATCATTGCAGTACTGTGAGTGAGTCAGCCCTTAATAATTTCATTTTTGTTTCACTACTTAGAAGCTTCTGCTCTCTGAGCAGGCTTTCCTTCCAAGAACTCGCAATCAAAAGACCAACCCGGTCCAGAAACCTCTTCTATGAATACAACAATGTCAAAAATCACAAAAAGCAATGGTAAATCATCTGTGTCTCAACCAGTTGAAAAGTAGGCATCCATATCAAAGAAATCCATGATGTCTTCTCTTGACAAATATTCAATTTCCTCAATGTATACTATGCCTAAGACTCCATAGAGATTGCATACAGGAAAAGGCCACGGTGATTCAGTAGGTGAGATTGCCTTTGTTCTTTTAATGAGTATTTCACAGCAGCTAAGTAATGAATCCCCTTCTCTCCCTGTGCCATCCCCTCTTCACTCTTATATATCACTGAGCTGTGGTGTGGGCAGAATGTGACGAACACTGTTGCAACTGCTCTAATGCAATGAAGCATTGTGCGTTGCGTAATTTGTTAGATATTACCTGTTAGATATTACTGCACTGTCGGAGCACTGTCGGAGCTAGAAGCACAAGCATTTCGCTACACCCGCAATAACATCTGCTATGTATGTGACCAATACAATTGTATTTTATTTTGATCATATGCCCCCTCTGTGAATGTCCGACTGTGACCCCCTCTTACCCTATGAGGTCCGGAGCCTGCTGGATTTCCAGTCTACCTGATAATTAATTGCAACTACCTGATTAGAGGGCAATGATGAAAAAACGCAGTGGAACTGGCTTCGAGGTCCTGAGTTTGAGGACTTAAGAGCACATAAAGTACCAGTCAAAAGTTTGGACACACACTCATTCAAGGGTTTTTCTATATTTTTACTATTTTCTACAAAACTATGAAATAACACATATGAATCATGTAGTAACCAAAAAGGTGTTAAACAAATCCAAACATATTTTAGATTCTTCAAAGTAGCCACCCTTTGCCTTGATGACAACTTTGCACACTCTTGGCATTCTCTCATGTAGTCACCAAAAAAAGTGTTAATAGTGCACTACTTTTGATTAGAGCCCTATGGCTGCTGGTCAAAAAGAGTGCACTATATAGGGTGCCATTTATGACACATACCATTGTCCTTTTCTGAGCAGAGAGAGAGACAGTGAGTTGGCGGGATAGTGGTATCAGATCACCACATGGCAACTATACTGTCACCGCCGTATTGCCATCTCTCTGGCCATCCTCGATAAGATGACAGTCTCCCATAGGCATCATTAGGACACAGTACCCATTGCCTTGCCCTCCACCCAATAAGCTTCACCACCTAATTTCCATCTCTCTCTCTATCTCTGATCGCTTGCCACCAAATCTTCAATTACTCCCTATATTCATCAAGCCCGCTACTGGAGCCATCCTCTCTATCACATTCACATTTAAAAACTCTTATGCTTTGAATGATATAAGCATGTAATGCCCCTTTTTTTGTACACATAATAGTGTAAGAAGGAAGTGACAACATGGTGTCAGACTAGTCCTTAGTACAGAGACAGAGGCTTTTCACTGCTCAAGGCAATAATTGGTACCCCGCTGCAGAGCTACATGACAGATTGTATAGGGGGGGCTCAGATACCTCCTCAAGAAGACATACTGTCTATGAGTAGAGATCTCAACATCTGTCTAGCATCATGCTGGTTGTGAATACTATTATTTTTGTTTCCCAAATCTACCATTATGTTTGTGCATGTCTATGTATGTCTGTGTGATTGATGTATAATTTGTTTCAGAATATATATCAATAGTGTTTTTGGAACGGTTGGAAACCTTGCTTTTTTAAATTACTTTATTATTAATTAGTACCCTGCTTACTATATAATATTTAATATTAGTTGGGCCATGAGTTTTTCCCAACCATGTGACTTGACCAGAGAATTCTCGAAAACCAATTTATAGTGTCGTAGTCATGTGTCATTGTCAGTGGAATCCTTGAGACTAACTGTTACTCCTGTGTGGTTTACTTCAGATTTCTCCCCCTGAAAATCATACAAGTCTTTGGATGCTGTAAAAGGTGTCAAAGTGACCCAATGTTTATCCCTTCTTTAAGAATATGGACGCAGTGGGGGGGATAAAGATGCGTTATCACTGGTGTGAACAGGATAAATGACAACACTAATCCTTAATAAAGAATAATGCTGTATTGTGAGGGGAATTCTGGAAATGAGTCCTTAACAGTCCTTAACTTCGCCTAAAATGACATACCCAAATCTAACTGCCTGTAGCATATTCTTGGTACCATTTGAAAGGAAAAACGTTGAAGTTTGTGGAAATGTAAAAGGAATGTAGGAGAATATAACACATTAGATCTGGTAAAAGATAATACAAATAAAAAAAAACATATTTTTTTTGTATTTTTTTGAACCATCATCTTTGAAATGCAAGAAAAAGGCCATAATGTATTATTCCAGCCCATGTGCATTTTACGCTGGGACAATTGTGCTCCGCCCTATGGGACTCCCAATCACGTCCGGATGTGATACAGCCTAAGAGTTAAATGGAAGTCGTTTGGAAACATCAAGACTCTTCCTAGAGTTGGCCGCCCGGCCAAAATGAGCAACCGGGGGAGAAGGGCCTAGGTCAGGGTGGTGACCAAGAACCCCATATTCACTCTGACAGATCTCCAGAAGGACAACCATCTCTGCAGCCATCCACCAATCAAGCCTTTATGGTACTCCTCTGTAAAAGGCACATGACAGCCCCCTTGGAGTTTGCCAAAAGGCACCTAAAGGACTCAAACCATGAGAAACAAGATTCTCTGATCTGATGAAACCAAGATTGAACTCTTTGGCCTGAATGCCAAATGTCACGTCTGGAGGAAAGCTGGAACCATCCCTACAGTGAAGCATGGTGGTGGCAGTATCATGCTGTGGGGATGTTTTTAAGTGGCAGGGACTGCGAGATCAGTCAGGATCGAGGGAAAGGTGAACGTAGCAAAATATAAAGAGATCCTTGATGAAAACCTGCTCCAGAACGCTCAGGACCTCAGACTGGGGCAAAGGTTCACCTTCCAACAGGACAACGACCCTAAGCAAACAGCCAAAATAGCGCAGGAGTGACAGCCCAGACTCCCAATTGAACATCTCTGGAGAGAGCTGAAAATAGCTGTGCAGTGACACTCTCCATCCTACCTGACAGAGCTTGAGAATATCTGCAGAGAAGAATGGGAGAAACTCCCCAAATACTGGTGTGCCAAGCTTGTAGCGTCATGTCCAAGAAGACTCAAGGCCATAATCGCTGCCAAAGGTGCTTCAACAAAGTACTGAGTAAAGGGTCTGAATACTGAAGTAAATGTGATATTTCGGGGGGGTTTATACATTTGCAAACATTTTATAAAAAAGTTTTTTGCTTTGTCATTATGTGATATTGTTTGTAGATTGATGAGGGGGAAAAAACCTATTTAATTCATTTTAGAATAAGGCTCTAATGTAACAAAATGGGGAAAAAGTCAACGGTTCTGATTATTCACAGTCTCTCTGTTCAAAGGGCATAAATAAGTGTCACGACTTCCGCCGAAGTCGGTCCCTCTCCTTGTTCGGGCGGCAATCGGCGGTCGACGTCACCGGCCTACTAGCCATCGCCGATCCATTTTTCATTTTCCATTTGTTTTGTCTTTGGTTTCTACACACCTTTCAATTCCCCAATTACATGTTCATTATTTAACCCTCTGTTTCCCCCATGTTTTTGTGCGTTATTGTTCTAAGATTATGTCAGTCCATTTGGTGGGCTTGGTATTTTGTTACTACTTAAAAAAAAAAAAATGGAGTAAATTACTTTGTGTTGCTCATCTCTGCTGTCCTGCGCCTGACTTTTTGCACCAACTACAGCAAGCCTTCTGACAGAATAACGCACCACAGAATGGAGTCAGCAGGAGCAAACAACCCAGTGTTGGAGGTCGAGGAGCACGTCCAGCAGCATGTGATCATGTTGCAACGTCTTGGCACCGCCATGGATCGCGTCCTGCAGAAGATGGACCGTTGGGAGAGAGGAGTCCCTCCAGCGCCTCCACCAGCACCACCACAGGCACCACTGTTCAACCCTCCTTCACCCGGTCCCAGTGGGATTCGGCTCCCGCTCCCGAGGGAGTTTGATGGGACGGCTGCCGGATGTCAGGGGTTCCTACTCCAGCTGGAGCTCTACCTGGCGACCGTCCACCCAGCTCCTTCGGGTCGTGAGAGTGTGTCCAACCTCGTCTCCTGCCTTGCAGGGAAAGCCCTGGAGTGGGCCAACGCCATATGGGGGGAAGGAGAAGCGGTGTTGGACCATTACGAGGATTTCACCCGCCGCTTTTGGGCTGTTTTCGACCACCAGCCTGAGGGTAGAGCGGCAGGTGAATGTCTGTTTCACCTGAGGCAGGGGACGAGGAGCGCACAGGAGTTCGCCTTTACTTCCGGACCCTGGCCGCCGGCGCGGGATGGAACGACAGGGCCCTGATCGATCACTACCGGTGTAGTTTGCGAGAGGACGTCCGTCGAGAGTTGGCCTGCAGGGACACCACACTCACCTTTGACCAGCTGGTGGACCTGTCCATCCGGCTGGATAACCTGCTGGCTACCAGCGGACGTCCAGATCGGGGCCTGTCGATTCCATCCCCCAGCACCACCGATCAGACGCCCATGGAGCTGGGAGGTGCTGCTATTAGGGCGACCGGAGGAGGGACCGGTCCATGCACCATCTGTGGCCGCAGAGGGCACACTGCCGGTCGGTGCTGGGGAGGTCCCTCTGGGAGTCGAGGCAGCAGGCAGGGCACTCTTGGGTCACCCCAGGTGAGTCGGCATCAGGCTCACCCTGAGCCCCCTGTTGCACACATGTTTTTCCACTACGGTGGAAAGTCCAGACCAGGTCTCCACCGTGCGCATCCCCTCTGAATATGCCGATTTGGCTCTCGCCTTCTGTAAAAAGAAGGCGACTCAATTATCACCCCATCGACGAGGGGATTGTGCGATAAATCTCCTGGTAGACGCAGCACTTCCCAGGAGTCACGTGTATCACCTGTCGCAAGAGGAGATGGCGGCTATGGAAACATATGTCTCCGAATCCCTGGGGCAGGGGCACATTCGGCCCTCCAATTCACCTGCCTCCTCGAGCTTCTTTTTTGTGAAGAAGAAGGATGGAGGTCTGCGCCCATGTATTGACTATCGAGGTATCAACCAGATCACTGTGAGGTACAGTTACCCACTACCTCTCAAAGCCAGTGCGATCGAGTCAATGCACGGGGCGCGCTTCTTCACAAAATTGGATCTCAGGAGCGCTTACAACCTGGTGCGTATCCGGGAGGGAGATGAGTGGAAGACGGCATTTAGTAACACCTCAGGGCACTTTGAGTACCTCGTCATGCCGTACGGGTTGATGAATGCTCCATCAGTCTTCCAGGCCTTTGTAGACAAGATTTTCAGGGACCTGCATGGGCAGGGTGTAGTGGTGTATATTGATGACATTCTGATATACTCTGCTACACACGCCAAGCATGAGTCTCTGGTGCACAGGGTGCTTGGTCGACTGTTGGAGCATGACCTGTACGTCAAGGCTGAGAAATATCTGTTCTTTCAACAGCCTGTCTCCTTCCTAGGGTACCGCATTTCCACTTCAGCGGTGGAGATGGAGAGTGATCGCATTTCATCCGTGTGTAATTGGCCGACTCCCATCACAGTAAAGGAAGTGCGGCAGTTTCTAGGGTTTGCCAACTATTACCGGAGGTTTATCCAGGGCTTTGGTCAGGTAGCGGCTCCCATTACCTCACTGCTGAAGGGGGGACCGGTACGTTTGCAGTGGTCGGCTGAGGCGGACATGGCTTTTGGTCACCTGAAGGATCTGTTTACCGCTGTCGTCAAGGCCTTGAAGGCGTGGAGACATTGGCTTGAGGGGGCTAAACACCCTTTTCTCATCTGGACTGACCACCACAATCTGGAGTACATCCGGGCGGAGAGGAGACTGAACCCTCGCCAGGCAAAGTGGGCCATGTTCTTTACCCGTTTTGTTTTCACCCTGTCCTACAGACCAGGTTCCCAGAATATGAAGGCAGACGAACTGTCCCAGATGTATGACACAGAGGAGCGTTCAATGGATCCCACTCCCATACTCCCGGCCTCTTGCCTGGTGGCACCGGTCGTGTGGGAGCTGGACGTGGACATCGAGCGGGCGTTAAGTACAGAGCCCTCTCCCCCACAGTGTCCATCTGGGCGCCTGTACGTTCCGTCTACTGTCCGCGACCGTTTGATCTATTGGGCCCACACATCACCCTCCTCTGGACATCCTGGCATCGGTCGGACAGTGCGCTGTCTTAGTGGGAAGTACTGGTGGTCCACTTTGGCTAAGGACGTGAGGGTTTATGTTTCCTTCTGCTCGGGGTGCACTCAGTGCAAGGCTCCTAGGCACCTGCCCAGAGGGAAGTTACAGCCCTTACCTACATAAGGGACACATTTGCTGTATGTTTGATGAGAAACTGCATATTGCAAATTTACGGTCCCTTACTAGACGTCCGATTATGTTTCTAAAATAGGCCGACGGCATCGGGCCGTGCCCCAGTGCCAGATCTTCCAGGAAGTCATCAAACGAAGTTTCTCGGACATTCGGTGTCCGTTTAATTAAAAATTTAATAAAAAAAATTCATTTTTGTCATTTTTCCGCCCTTCAGGTTAATCCCACCAGATGGCGAATGGCTTCTTATTGCAAATGTACAAAACATACACCTAATTGACCTGGCTTTTTCTCCTAAACGGAAAAGACTTTGAAGACGAAACTTGGTGGGCATGGGTTTGGCCAAATGGGCTGTTGGCCCCGAAACAGGATGGCGTCAGGGACTCACGGTTTTTGAGTTAAGGCCCATTTTCTGGGATTAAAGGTGAAAAATGGAAATAGAGCGCTAATTTGACAGCTTCACGCCAAAGTACATGAACCTACGGTGTAAGGAAAAAAAGAACCAGACATTTATCTGTTTTAATTTTCGATAAATTGTATAATGTACAATTCGTAATGTTGAGAAAAATATATTTTTTTCCCAAAAACGTTATGGATCCAGTTGCGGCGTGTTCAGACAAATCCGTTAACGTGGGTTCGGAGCTCTACGTGATTTCTGTGATTTTCTGTGATTTTCTGAAATCACACACACGCACAGTCAATGGGGAATGACACAGTGAGGGGCTTACAGACAGACACTGCCTGCAATAGTTACTTTTGTTCAAACTAACAAAGAACCGTCAGACCTAGAGCTCTGAAACTTTAGAAACAGTAAGATCTGGAAATCAACTATCACGTGCCACTCAATGCCCCGAGATCTTCCAAGAGTCCGGCTCTTTGTCGGAGCATGTAAACGTTATAAAAGTTAAGTAAAAATATAGCGCTTTTACTGTTGTAAAGATTTTCAGGGTCTCAGTGTTCCTATCCACGTAATCTTGGCGGAGCCGGGTATCTCTGCCTGGGATTGCAAAGACAGGCATAGCTCATTCAAGGACCCCATAGCAACACCCGGAAAACGTGGATTTTCAGCACCAATTAAGGTCGCTGCTCGGACTCCAAATGACCTATCTAGCCGAAACTCGAGATTCGGGGTCGCCTCAGCTAGGCCTACACCTAATGTCGGAACTGGACCCGCAGCTAGAACGTAACTAGGTGTTTTACATTTTTACTATGATTTAAACAGAAGACGCTGTGAATTTTGGGCCTGCCCTGATATATGTGATAGTTGGCTTCTAAACGAGTTGGAAAAAGTGGGTTTGGTGTCAGTTTTTATCAGTTTGGTGTCAGAATTATATCTAATTGACTGATGGAAGCTGACTTGCTGGCTGACTTTTGTACATTTGCTATAAGATTGAATAGGGCTGAAACATCACCAAAATGACAGACTGAAATCAACACTAAAAAGTGCATCACCATAGTCTCTAGGCCGTGCCGAGTTCAACGCCCCACTTGACTGTAGCTCGCTCTGACCTCATAGACCGTGCAAAAAAGTAGGCCCAAAATGAAGCCTGGCCCTAAATTTCAGCTGCTTTTTGGTGACAGCGGCAGACCCGTTTGGGTTAGAAGCACAATTCAACTTCAGGAATGTTCCTAAGGTCCTCTCGATCTGAGCAAGCCTAACCGTGACCATGTGGCATTAACCCTTAACAGTAAAAACAGGGTATTTTCATCTAACAGTTTGATATGACATCTCTCCCCATAGGAATACATTGCCTGCTCCCCTAAATTCAACATGATGCCTATGTGGGTTATGAATGCCATATGAACCTGTCTTCAATAGAAATCCATCAGGCCACTATGTCTACCTGTGTTGATTCTAAGCTTCCTGGAGCGGTTAAATTCACCCTAAAGGTGTTTTGATATACCCAACCTGCAGTTGGTGAAAAACAGACTTTCAACCCTGTGTAAATCAGTCAGTTCTTATCCTAAAGACTTAAAACTCAGGATTCTGTGAAAGCCTACCCCAATGAGAATATGTGTTCACTTACAGCTTCCTGTGCCAACCGGAAGTGCTTTAAATTGGGGTCATAGTGGCTTTTTGGAAGGGTTAAAAAGGTCACATCTTTCCAAAACTTCATATGTGTGATTAGGCAACCCTCATGAACTGTAAATGAGTCATTTCTCCCATCAGATTTACAAGAAAACTCTCACACACACACACAATCACAGAGCTGGGATGGAGTGACACAGTGTGGGGCTTAAAGACACACAGAGCCTGCAATGGCATCACCATAGTCTCTAGGCCTTGCCGAGTTCAACGAGATGCCCCGCTTGACCGTAGCTCACTCGGTCTGACCACAGCAACCGTGCCAAAAAGTAGGCCCAAAATGAAGCCTGGCCCTAAATTTCAGCTGCTTTTGGGTGACAGCGGCAGACCCGTTTGGGTTAGAAGCACGATTCAACTTCAGGAACGTTCCTTAGGACCTCCCGATCTGTGCAAGCCTAACCGTGACCGTGTGGCATTAACCCTTAACAGTGAAAACAGGGTATTTACATCAAACAGTCTGCTATGACATCTCTCCCCATAGGAATACATTGCCTGCTCCCCTAAATTCAACCTGGTGCCTATGTGGGTTATGAATGCCTTATGAACCTGTCTTTGATGACAATCCATCAGGCCACTATGAGGTCTACCTGTGTTGATTCTAAGCTTCCTGGAGCAACCGGAAGTGGTTAAATTCACCCTAAAGGTGTTTTACAATACCCAACCTGCAGTTGGTGAAAAACAGACTTTCAAACCTGTGTAAATCAGTCAGTTCTTAACTTACAGACTTAAACTCAAGATTCTGTAAAAGCCTACCCCAATGAGGATATGTGTCTACCTACAGCTTCCTGTGACAACCGGAAGTGCCTTAAATTGGGGTCACAGGGTCTGTTTCGAAGGGTTAAAAAGGTCACGTCTTTCCAAAACTTCATATGTGTGATTAGGCAACCCCAATGAACTGTAAATCAGTCATTACTCCCATCAGATTCCCTTGAAAATCTCACACACGCACACAGTCCATGGGGAGTGACATAGTGTGGGGCTTACAGACAGACACTGCCTGCAATAGTTACTTTCGTTCGAATTATTAAAGAACCGTCAGACGTAGAGCTCTGAAACTTTAGAACCCTTTTCTAGAGCTTATGTCGATAGTGCACGGTGAGTTATGGGGCTCTAGAAGGTTCAAAGGCTGAGAAACAGCCTTGTACATTTGCAATATTTTCAATTATTTTTTACATCACGAAAATGAAAACATTTCTAAAAGTCCCAGAGACACAAGGTTAGGTGCATTAGAACCGCCTCGGCCCATAGAGACGGACCCTAACGTTTCTGTCCGATAGCTCATTCAAGGACCCCATAGCAACGCCCGGAAAACGTGGATTTTCAGCACCAATTAAGGTCGCTGCTCGGGCTCCGAATGACCTATTGAGCCGAAACTCGGGATTTGGGGTCGCCTCAGCTAGGCCGACACATAACGTCGGAACTGGACCCGCAACTAGAACGTAACTAGGTGTTTTACGTTTTTATTATAGTGACTTGATGGCAGACTTTTGTCCATTTGCAATAAGTTAAAACAGTTGAGCCCGGCCATCCCGAGTTCAACGGGCCAGTCAATTTGGGCATTTCTGCAGTATTTTAGAGCTTGTCAAATTTGTGATGTTAAAAGCCCATTGAAACATNAGTCCCACTTCTCTCTCATCAAACATGACAAATAGACCCTATAGGATGATTCAGGGCTTAGCATAGTGATATATATCATTTTGTCAGTTTAAATGCCATTTGGACATTGCTCACTGACTTTTGGGTTCGGGAGGCCGACTTCCTATGATCATATATGTAAATGGACATAACATCATGATTTGGCACTTTCAATACTTTTGTATGGAATCTTATGGCATTTGTACATTTCTTATGCCATTTGGACATGGTTCATTGACTTTTGACTTCCTATGGTAACATATTGCAAATGGACAAAACATATGCCATTTGGACATTGACTTTTGACTTCCTATGGTAACATATTGCAAATGGACAAAACATAGGCCTTATGGACAAAACATAGGCCTTATGGACAATAAAGTTAATAAAACTAAATCAATAAAATGAGACAAAGGTATGTTTATACATATCTTATATACGTGTTATTATCATATGCAATATGAATTGCCCCGTTGGAGCGCGCTCACCACCTATAGTAATTTTGAGTTATTACATTTGGCATTTGCCATATGCCATTTGCCATAAATTTTGATTGATCTGCCATCCATTTGGGCACTCTTTTCCATCTTGTGTATGTTTCGCCCAAAGCCAATATGTTGCCATTAATTTTTGCCCATTTCATGGGGGCGGCAGGTAGCCTAGTGGTTAGAGCGTTGGACTTGTAACCGAAGGGTTGCAAGTTCGAATCCCCGAGCTGACACGGTACAAATCTGTCATTCTGCCCCTGAACAAGGCAGTTAACCCACTGTTCCCCGGGCGTCGAAGACGTGGACGTGGATGTCGATTAAGGCAGCCCCCCGCACCTCTCCGATTCAGAGGGGTTGGGTTAAATGCGGAAGACACATTTCAGTTGAAGGCATTCGGTTGTACAACTGACTAATAATGGTGACTTTGACTGTATTTTGTTACTACTTTGAATATTTGGAGTAAACTACGTTGTGTTGCTCATCTCTGCTGTCCTGCACCTGACTTTTTGCAACAGCTACACCAAGCCTTCTGACAATAAGCATCCAGCATCTGACAGGTGATTACTTCTTCTGGGACTGATTAATGTGAAAATTTTTAAATTAAACACTTCTTGGTAATAATGGTTTTTCCCATGGCCAGTTTTCTTCGGTTGATAGAATGCATGTGAATCCGTCCCAAATGGCACCCTATTCCCTACATAGTGCACTACATTTGACAAAAGCCATATGGTCCCTGGTCAAATGTAGTGCATCATAAAGAATAGGGTGTCATGTGAGACTAAGACCACGCCACAGTCTTCATCAAGGTCAACTGCAGACTTTCTAGCAGCAGTGGGTTGAAGGAAATACAATTGTTTCCCCTGTTTTCGCTGTCTTCTTTCTCTCTCTTGTTATGCTGTCCTTACATGCCTGCCTTAGCAACTGTCTGGTATTATCGTTGGCGTTGAGAAGGGCAAGGTTCTTGTACTACTTTTCAAAACACTTTCAATTACAGGTTAACTCAGGCAGTCTTTGTTGTCTTTGAGTCAGTTCTAATTCCATGTGTTTTGTGTATAGCATTACAATGGAAAATAACAGACATTAGTATATCATTTAGGATTTATATTAGAAATACTGTGTATTGCTCATAGAATGCATGAATGCAAGTATAGTGCTTAAAGAATGCAAGCTACAGTAGAACAACTAATAAAGACAAATGCACACTATACAATATGTATAATAAACAACATATTCACAAAGCTTTTTGTCACATTTAATGAGCAGTTGTCTGACAATATTGTTTGTACAGATATTGTTTTTGCACAAAATATTATGTCCCACAAATGGTCATATGATGGATCTTACATGTGAAGGAATGTTTCTCTGACACACACAAGCCTTTGGTTATAATGTATAAACTCCGGAGAGGAGACATGGTCAAAGAGACCCCCAGACCACCAGACAACGAGAGTTAAACTCAAGGCCTCATTTCGAGAAGTAGTCTCCCCCCACCCCACCTTACCCTCCGTCTCCCCCACCACCACCACCTCACCCCTCCCCCCTCCAGCCACCCCATTGTTGTGTGATTAACAGCAGCAGGGGAGCCTACATTCCCAATACCCAAGTTTGATGGCAGGAACAGAATAACATCTTAATCACCAATAACGACCAGGAGGAAAAGTACTGCCAGCATCTTAGGAGGAGAGTGTTGGTATGCTCTTATTTCACTGAATCTACTCTCAACATATTCACTCATAGCAGGTGCTTGTCTCTCTTGTTGCTGTAGTGTTATGCAGTACAAAGGCATGTTTTTATGAAAAGGCATGTGGAATATTCAATTAATGTCATTCCTGTAGATGCCCATTTTGAATGGCTGGCCACTTATAGAAATATGTTTTATTTTAGAAAAGCTGCGTTCGAAATATTAAAAGGTTGTGGGAAAAGCTTCCTGCCGTTTAAATAAAACTGTTGATGGAGATGATTCGAACCTTCACTTTTCACTACTCCCTAGGATCAAGGAGGATATGTATAAGAGGACTGTGATAAACAAATAAAACAGAAAAGGTAGCAACGTTTTTCTTCTATTTGCTTTCAGATTGATTTGAGCATCTACCACAGTATGAACTTCCTCTTTTAACTCTTTCCCAAGGTATCCCTCATCACTCGTTTTATATCACTCCATCTCTCTTTGTCTAAATAGAGCCTTTTGACACTGTTTGTATTAGATACATACATTGAGAATACAAAAAATTATGAACACCTTCTCTTTCCCAAATTATAGACTGACTGTGTGCATCCAGGTGAAAGCTATGATCCCTTATTGAATTCACTAGTTAGAGTCCATGCCCCAACAAATTGAGGCTGTTCTGAGGGCAAAAAGGGGGGTGCAACTCAATATTAGGAAGGTGTTCCTAGTGTTTAGTCTACTCAGTGGAGAGTACTCAACATTCAAGGCTGTTTCAGGGTGCTGCACAGAGGATGATGGTTAAAAAATAAGTGACATTTCAGTGATTGATAATATATAAGTTGCAGTATGTGAAAATACTTATTTGTTGTCATAGACATCATATCAGACAGAATAGTGTGTGATGTAACCATTGTCTATGCTTTTTACCTATTCACTACCTTTCCTCTTCCCTACCTGTGTGTCTGTGTGTGCACTTGTAATGAATATAGGCAAGCTGTTCTGCAGTCTATGGTTGGCATAATGTCCAATGCTCCACTATGTTAGCTCCTATATTATACCCACACAACTCCCTTATTACCTGTACTCCCCATCCTAGTCTACAGGCATGAGACATTATGCCAAGTCTATAGGCATTGCCTGTATCTCTCTACTCACTGTCATTACATACATAATATTAAAGACACAGCTGTATAATCATCCACTGACTTAGTGGCAGTGAAACCCCTTTTCCTCAAGGTATCATTTGTGGAGTTGCAGGTGCTCAGAGCACTGGGGACTTCAGGTACTGGGAGTATCTCTCTCTGCCCAGGATGCCTGTGGCCCTGGAGGCCATCGGTGGATCCTGTCTCCTGATGCTGTGTGCATTCACTATTCCTAATGACCACCATAGCACACTACAGGAAACTTACCTGCCACTGGAGTACAGTATGGAGGAAAGGATCACATCACACTGGTTCCAAATGGCACCCATACGGCTCTGGTCAGAAGTAGTACACTACATCGGGATAGGGTGCCATTTGGGACACAACCCAAAGACAGATGTCCTGACACAGAGAAAGTGAAGAATGTACTACTGAGGACTTCATTGATAACTACTACTTCAAATTCTAGAATAAGTACAAGATAACCTTTAGCATCGTTGTGATAAACCTCCAAAGGTAGGTCAAAGGTGGTGACCCTCAGGGTTTTTAGAGAGATTGAATACTTGCTCTGTGTTGGATAATACACTAATACATGGCCAAAAGTATGTGGAGACCCCTTCAAATCAGTGGATTTTGACATTTCAGCCACATCTGCTGTTGACAGGTGTATAATATTTAGCACACAGCCATGGAATCTCCATAGACAAACATTGGCAGCAGAATGGCCTGAACTGAAGAGCTTAGTGACTTTCAATGTGGCACCATCATAGGATGCCACCTTTCCAACAAGGCTGTTAGTCAAATTTCTCCTCTGCTAGAGCTGGCTCGGTCAACCGTAAGTGCTGTTATTGTGAAGTGAAATTGTCTAGGAACAACAACGGCTCAGCCGCTAAGTGGTAGACCACACAAGCTCACAGAACGGGACCGTCGAGTGCTGAAGCGCGTAGGGGGTAAAGATTGTCTGTCCCCGGTTGCAACACTCACTAACGAGTTCCAAACTCCCTCTGGAAGCAACGTCAACACAATAACTTAATGGAATGGGTTTCCATGGCCGAGCAGCCGCACACAAGCCTAATATCACTATGCGCAATGCCAAACCTCGGCTGGAGTGGTGTAAAGTTCGCCACCATTGAACTCTGGAGCAGTGGAAATGCATTCTCTGTCTGACGGACTAATCTGGGTTTGGGGGATGCCAGGAGAACCGCTACCTGCCCCAATGCATAGTGCCAGCTGCAAAGTTTGGTGGAGGAAGAAAAATGGTCTGGGGTTGTTTATCATGGTTCGGGCTAGGCCCCTTAATCTTAACACTGCAACACACAATCACATTCTTGACGATTCTGTGCTTCCAAATTTGTGGCAACAGTTTAGGGAAGGCCCTTTCCGGTTCCAGCATGACAATGCCCCAGTGCACAAAGCGAGGTCAATACATAAACGGTTTGTTGAGATTGGTGTGGAAGAACTTGACTGGCCTGCACAGAGCCCTGATCTCAACCCCATCGAACACCTTTGGGATGAATTGGAATGCCGACTGCGAGCCAGCCCTAATCGCCCAACGTCAGTGCCCAACCTCACTAATGTTCTTGTGGCTGAATGGAAGCAACACCCCTCATCAATGTTCCAACATATAGTGGAAAGCCTTCCCAGAAGAGTGGAGGCTGTTATAGCTACAAAGGGGGGACCAACTCTATATTAATGCACATGATTTTGGTGAGATGTTCAACGAGCAGATGTCCAAATACTTTTTGGGAAGTTATAACTGGAGATAAGAGGGTCCAGTTAGGCTGTCATTAACATCTTTGGACATTCATAACATTTCATTTTAGTCCATTTAATCACAGAAATTAATACTCAAACTGTCATACATTCTACCTCCCAAATGGCACCCTATTCTGTATATAGTGCAATATCTTTGACCAGATCTCTATCGTGGGTATCTTTTTGGGATGATACTGTGTGGGTATGATACTGATTTCACCTAAAAAGAAATTCAACCCTAAGGTGATTCTCTTTGGAGGGCAGCAGTGTAATGTTACAACAGTGTGATCTGAACCTCATACTGCCACCACCATCTTGAGGTTACATCTGTGACCTACTCAATTGTCTAGATACAGGTAATAGCATGTAGAAAACTGGACAATAACTAATAGTTTACAAATGATGGTAATAAAATTGTAATTTAAACCAAGTTTTTGTATTTTTAGGACTAGATAATGGTATTTGTTTGGGCTATCAAATTAGAACTTTAAAAGTTTCTCTGCCCTATAATTAGAGATGTATTTCCCATGGCTTTGTTAATAGGTAATTTATTATCTGTTCAGAGGATGACAAGATGTTTCAATATTTGGCAAAACATATTTCTTAATCCAAATAAGAGGGTAATGAGAGTTTTAAACTATATCAATTCAGCTTGAGTATACTTAATTACAATATTTAATGAAAATCATAATTTATGAATTGAGTATACTAACTCAGTAATGAATCACTTTCCATATACATTAGTGAACGTCAATTCCTTAATATTTAATGAATCCTGGATAATCCCAAAGCAATCAATTTAGATCAAAATTGCTTTTCTCCAAAGGTAGACAGAGAGCGTGTGAGAGAGAGGTTCAGCAAACTTGTCCACAGTAATACACCATAATGTTGCCTATTATTAAATGCATGGGCTTTGTCAAACTGGATGGGAAATGACTTTATTTACATCTAAAAATTCCTATGAACCATTATGTGCAAGGGTTAGATTGGCAGGGCTCGTTACTCTGTTTTTGGCATTGCATCATGAAGGAAACCTTGGTCCAATAACAGCCTCAATCTTAAGGAACTTAAATATTGTCAAATCAAATCCTACTTTATATATATAGCACATTTCAGACACTAATGCAATGCAATGCGCTTCACAGGAAAAAAAGAATAAAAAACAATGAAAATAAAAACAGACAAATTTACTACACAACAATCATAAGAGGAAAAAAAACTAAAGAATAACAATAAAAACTGAAATACTAAAAAGCACCCTAAGGAACAGCAAAGCTAAAGGTGTGTTTTAAGATATCTTTTAAATACTGTATGTTCACAGATTTGTAATGCTATTCAAGAGGCTGGGGGCATAGTAACTAAAGGCTGCCACTCCATTCCTCTTGGTCCTAGGCTTTGGGATAGTTAAATGCCTCAGGCCCTGAAGGACCTACTGTGGACATAACTCAAAATGATGTCTGATATGTATTGGGGTGCACAATAGTAGATTGATTTAGAAACCAATAGAATAATCTTAAAATGTATTCTAAAACTCACAGGCAGCCAGTGCCGAGACTTTAAAACCGGTGTCGTAACGTGACTATCATTAATGTGAAGACTGTTATATTATCAAATCAATTCTCTAGGTGTAATTATTACGTGATTAAACTAATCACTTAAACACTAATTAACTAGGAAGTCGGAGCACTATGGGTAAATGTTGTTTAACTTCTTAGGGAGCGGCAGCAGAGGGGTTTTGGAGAGTCTGGCGTGCCCAAAGCAAAATGCCTGCCACTCAGGCTCAGAAAATAGGATATGCACATAATTAGTACTATTGGATAGGAAACACTCTGAAGTGTTAACATAATGTCTGTGAGAACAACAGAACTGATATAGCAGGCAATAACCCGAGGAAAATCCATCGGGAATTGCAGTTTTTGGTGACCTTTGCTCTGTTTGACACTCTCCCCATTGACTTCAAGGCAATCCAGCTCCTGGATTGCAGTACCTATGGCTTCCACTAGATGTCAACAGTCTATATACAAAGACTGAGAGTGATTGGAGTAAGAGGAACGGATAGGAACAGGAAATGGCACGGGGACCTGAAATGTCAAAGTTTTCTCGGGCGCGAGTCTGGGTGCGCGCCCCACTTTATTTTACTTATATAATGTTTAGGTGACCATCCGAGTTTAGGTGACCATCCGACCATCCGAAATATATTCATAATAGGATAGCTAAGGATGCATTATAACTGGTATTTGATTTGTTTAGGAAAAGTTTATAGGTATATTTGAACGCGTTCTCTTCACGTTTCAATGGGCGATTCGACGTTGGATTTTCTGAACATAACGCGCCAACCAAACTTTATGGACATAATAAATGACTTTTACTAACAAAAGAACCATTGGATGTCTTCGTTGGACACTTGGGAAGCTCTCAGCAGAAGTTCTTCAAAAGTTAAGGGATTTGTTTTCGCTGTGAAATATGTTTTGTGTGAACCGCGCTGGTTTATGAATTTATGCTAATGGTTAAATATTGTAGGTGCTATCCTCAAACAATCAGGCCTTTAAGGTAGAGTAGCCAGACGAAAGCCACTCCTGAGTAAAAGGCACATGACAGCCCGCTTGGAGTTTGCAAAAAGGCACTTAAACACCATAGTGCCCTCCAAGCTCATCACTAAACTAAGGACCCTGGAACTGAACATCTCCATCTGCAACTGGATCCTGGACTTCTTGACCGGCCGCGCTGCCCCCAGGTTGTGACGGTAGGCAACAACACATCCGCCATGCTGACCCTCAACATGGGGGCCCTCAGGGGTGCGCTTAGTCCCCTCCTGTTCTACCTGTTCACCCATGACTGCATGGCCGTGCATGACTCTAACATCACCATTCAGTTTGCTGACGACACAATGGTGGTAGGCCTGATCACCGATGGCGATGAAACAGACTATAGAAAGGAGGTCAGAGACCTGGCTGTGTGGTGCCAGGACAATAACCTCTCCCTCAATGTCAGCAAGACAAAGGAGCTGATTGTGGACTACATGAAATGGAGGGCCAAGCACACCCCCATTCAAATCGATGGGGCTGTAGTGGAGCGGGTTGAGAGCTTCAAGTTCCTCATTGTCCACATCACTAAGGACCTATCATGGTCCAAACACACCAACACAGTCGTGAAGAGGGTATGACAATGCCTCTTTCCCCTCAGGCGGCTGAAACTATTTGGCATGGGCCCTCAGATCCTCAAAAAGTTATAAAGCTGCACCACTGAGAGCATCTTGACTGGATGCATCACCTCTTGGTATGGCAACTGCTTGGCATCCGACCGTAAGGCACTACAGATAAGGCCCGTTACATAACTGGGGCAGAGCTCCCTGCCATCCTGGACCTCTATACCAGGCGGTGTCAGAGGAAGGCCCTATAAATTGTCAAAGACTCCAGCCACCCAAGTCATAGACTGTTTTCTCTGCTACCGCACGGTAAGCGGTACCGGAGCGCCAAGTTTGGGACCAAAAGGCTCCTGAACAGCATCTACACATACACACATTACACACACAAAACACACACATATGCATATTGACACCACACACACATTCACACATATACACAATTTCAGACTCTTTCACACTCTTCACATGCATTCACTCTTTACATACGCTGCTTCTACTAATTTATTATATATTCTGATTGCCAAGTCACTTTTAACCCTACCTACGTGTAGTTACTACCTCGTACCCATACACATTGACTCGGTTCCGGTACTTCTTCTATTTAGTCTTGTTATTGTATTGTGTTGCTATTTCCTTTTTTGTAAATGTTTCTTACTTTTAACTTTGCATTGTGGGGAAAGGGCTCGTAAGTATGCATTTTATGGTAAAGTATACACTTGCTGTATTCTACGCATGTGACAAATACAATTTGATTTGATTTTAACTATTATTTTCCCCCAAAAAACAATGTTTTCGGGTGTTTATGCACATCATTTCTTTTTTTGTTACTTTAATTTAATTAGAAATATTAACTTTATTGCTTCAGCCTATTTACATAATGTGATTAACATCCCATTTTGTTTTGATCATTGTGTCACTCATTTAAATTTGCATAATAAGTGTGTCAATTTACTTTACAAGGACACCCTTCCTTCCCCCTACCTACTGAGGCCAAGATTAATTTTCATAGATTACTCAAGACAAGAAATAAGAAAAAGTTGTTTGAAAAAGTTCTGCGTCTAGACATTTCTAATGATGATTAGATCAATAAAGCAAAAAAAAAAGATACTACCAGTATTTCTTTATTAGGCATAATCCTTAAAAAAATGGTTTAGCTATGTCAGCCTCGAGGGTTCATTGAGTTTGAGCTTAGTGGGGAAGTAAACCGTAGAGGAGTTTTTAAATTAGTTGTTTTCCTTTTGAGTTTTTATGTTAGGGATAAGTTTAACAAGCTGCATAGCATAATATCTTAAACATACAATATCATGTATTGTGGATGTGTGTACTGTATGTATGTATGTCTGTATGGATGGATGGATGTACTGTACAATTAATTTATGGGTTCTTCATTAAAACAACTACACATGCATTTCACTGACTTTTAATTGACTGCAGATTATATCAAAGGACATGTATTTGTTACAACCCTGCAATGAGCGGAACACTAATCATGAACCAATTAGGCCTCCCCACAGTAATATGGCTGTCATTGACTAGGAAACAACTAACAATACCCTCTCTCCGGGAGGCTCTGTCATAGGAACAGGACTAATAGCAAAGGCCAGTCTTACTGTTACCATCTCTATTTCTGCAGCTGAGCATCTGAAGGACTCTGGTCATCTTACTGGGATTTCACAGGTTCGAGAAAATGTGAATTAAGATCCTGATTGAGTTCTCTTTCGTTGTAGTGAAATTGAATCCAGTAGGCAACATTAATAATGTAATGAATACGATGGGAGACAGAGTGCTGGTTTCAAGCGCAAGGCGCAGCAGGTGTTTATTAGCAAAGGACCACAGGAGGCAGGTAGCTGGGTCCAAGGACAGGCAGAAGGTCATGCAAAGGGACTCCAAAAAGGTAACAGTACAGGCAGGGAAAAGGCTAATGATGTGGTCCGGGAGATCAGGCAAGAGGTTGACGACAGGAAATCTGATAGTAGAGGCAGGGAATAGGCAAAAAGGTATCGTTAGTGAGGATGGCCAAAACTATGATACACGGGAGGACTAATACGGAAATAACCAGAGCTCCGAATAGACCGTGTAACAAAATAAACAATACTTCACAATGATGGGGTGCAAAGAACTGAACTAAATAGTGTGTGTAAATGAAATACAGGTGTGTGAACAGGTGATCAGAATTCAGGTGATTGGGATCTGGAGAGTGAGCTGCGTTCAGGGGATCTATGTGTTTGAGAGTGTGAGTTGGAAACAGACATTACAAATAAGTGATGAAAGTTCACATAGGGTGACTAACTACACTGAACCAAAATATAAACACAACATGCAACAATTTCAACGATTTTACTGAGGTACAGTTCATATAAGGAAATCATTCAATTGAAATAAATTCATTAGGCCCCAATCTATGAATTTCACATGACTGGGAATACAAATGGATGAATAGGCAATATCTGTGCACCTTATTTCACAACTGAATTTAAATTAGGCCTAACTGAATGATGAGGGTGAAGAGGTTGATTTCATTTAGAAAGACTATAGTGTAATGATCAGTTTGTGTTATGACTATTTATCAGCAGCCAATAATTTGATTGTGAGCCTTGAAGGTTGATATCATTCTTTTACATTTTAATTTGTAAAAAGAAGCTGTATTGGGACTGTTGCATTTACTATAACTCTGTTACTAATAAACTTTACTGTAAGGGAAATGAAAACATGTTACTGTAGTAAGCTACGTTTGGTAACCAAGACACTTTTTTTTTTTTAAATGAAGTTACATCTGGTTAAAAATAATGTGTATGGTACTACACTAACTAACACACGTTGTCTGTTGTTACAATCATTACCAAGCCACAATATAATTTGAAATCAATGTTTTTATGAAACAATTAACTGTGTTTTACGGAAAGTGAGGATACGTTCTTACTGTATGTCCACACAATTAACCTATTTCACCCACATTGCACAAATATACTCACTCTATTTCACCCACATTGCACAAATATACTCACTCACTCTTTTCTATTTTTACCAATGACATGCCACTGGCATTAACTACTTAGGGAACAGTGGGGCGCTACTCCCGACACTACCCGGTGAAATGCAAGGCGCCAAATTCAAAATCCCAAAGTTGAATTATTAAACATTCATCAATATACAAGTGTTGCATAGTCATCAAAAGCTCTGCTTCTTGGCAGTATCACAGCGTTGTCAGATTTCAAAAAGGCTTTACGGCTAAAGCACAACATTTGATTGTTTGAGGGTAGCACCTCCAATATTTCAGCATTAGCATAAATTCATAAACCATCATGGTTCACACAAAACACATTTCACAGGGAAAACAAATCCCTTACCTTTTGAAGAACTTCTGCTGAGGGCTTCCCAAGTGTCCAACGAAGACATCCAATGGTTCTTTTGTTAGAAAAAGTCATTTATTATTTCCATAAATCTCAGTTTGGTTGGTGCGTTATGTTCAGAAAATCCAACGTCGAATCGCCCATTGAAACGTGAAGAGAACGCGTTCAAATATACCTATAAACTTTTCCTAAACAAATCAAATAAGAGTTAAAATGCATCCTTAGCTATCCTTTTATGAATAATAGCGATAATTTTTCAATCGGATGGTCACCTATACCTTATATAAGTAAAATAAAGTGGGGCGCTCCAACCAGACTCGCGCCCGAGAAAACTTGTTGACATTTCAGGTCCCCATGCCATTTCCTGTACCTATTCGTTGTGTTTCCTCCAATCTCTCTGAGTCTTTGTATATAGACTGCTGACATCTAGTGGAAGCCATCGGTACTGCAGTCTCAGTCCTGGTAACAAATGGATTCAATAGGGAGTGTGTCTAACAGAGCCAAAGGTCACCAGAAACTGATTTCCGGATGTTTTTTTCTCAGGTTTTTGCCTGCTAAATGAGTTCTGTTATACTCACAGACATTATCACTTTTAGAAACTTTTTTTCCTATCCAATAGTACTAATTATGTGCATATCCTATTTTCTGAGCCTGAGTGGCAGGCATTTTGCTTTGGGCACGCCAGACTCTACAAAACCGTCACCTCACCTGCCGCTCCCTAAGAAGTTAAACAAAGCATGTGTGTCCATGTATGCTGATGATTCAACCATATACACATCAGCAACGACACCTGAAGTCACTGAAACATTAAACAAAGATTTGCAGATTGTTTTGGAATGGGTGGCCAGTAATAAACTGGTCCTGAACATCTCTAAAATTAAGAGCATTGTATTTGGTACAAATCATTCCCTAAGTTCTAGACCTCAGTTGAATCTGGTGATGCATGGTGTGGAGAGTTCAACAAGTTGAGGAGACTAAATTACTTGGTGTTACCTTAGATTGTAAATTGTCATGGTCAAAACATAAAGCTTCAATGGTTGTAAAGATGAGGAGAGGTCTGTCCGTAATAAAGAAACACCACACTCCAAAAAGAAAGTTCTGAAGGCTCTAGTTTAGTCTTATCTTCATTATGTCACCAGGGTTCTTTTCACAGTCCCCAAGAAAGTGTACAGTACTATATAGAGCCATTATTGCATGGAACTCCGTTCCCTCTCATATTGCTCAAATGAACAGCAAACCTGGTAAAAAAAATATTAAGCAACACCTAACGGCACAACACCTTGCCCCTATTTGACCTAGATCAGGTATTCCAAAACTGGGGTACGTGTAACCTAGGGGTACGTACAATGCCGTTGGGGGTACGCCAAATAAAAATGTGATTCACATTTTAAAAAATTATTATATATATATAAAAACATCACATTTTCAAACCATAGAGACACATACCAGCTTTACCGGTAGTACTGCTACTACCAGCAGTTCAACACCTGCACCTGTCGATGACACAAGTTGTTTTGCTTCCATGAGCACATCCAATGCTAGCATCAGTAATTCTACATTTGTTGTTAGCCCAGCTAGCATGGTCACTGACAGTTGTGAATTTGATGCAGCCGAAGATCTACTGACCCCTTAACCGGGAAAGCACCGAACAACAGACAGGGACAGTGGACTATCGAAGAGGCGAATATGATGAGAACTAATACTACTGATTTGGGGTTGACTTATGTTGGGAGTAGTACCTTTTCTCAGCCACAGTGTGTTATACGTGCAAAAGTACTATCTCACAACTCAATGAAACCTTCACTCTTGCGCAGACATTTAGAAAAGAAACATGGCAATTTGAAAAATAAGCCATGGGAGTTTTTTGAGCGAGAATAAAGACGACGTTCGAGTAGTAAGACATGTATAAAAGCAACAGATAACATTAATAAGAAGGGGCTATAAGCGTCTTATATGGTGAACTACCGAGTGGCTAGGACAGGACTTAATTGTGGAGGACTTAATTCTTCCTGCTGACGCAGATATGGCAGGGACAATGCTGGGGGAAAGGCCAAAAAAACTATACAGACAATGACTTCATCAAACAACACTGTTCCACGACGCATCAGTGACATGGCAGGAGATATTTTGAAACAATTACTGCTTTGCATACAAGCCAGTGAGTTCTATGCGTTACAGCTGGGTGAGTCAACAGACATGGCGGGCCTGGGACAGCTCCTGGTATATGTCCGTTACATTTATGGGGGGTCAATTAACTTCTTTGGGAGCTGCTCCCGAGGTGACGGTTTTGGAGAGTCTGGCGTGCCCAAAGTAAAATGCATGCCACTCAGGCCCAGAAAATAGGATATGCACATAATTAGTACAATTGGACAGGAAACACTCTGAAGTTTCTAAGAGTGTTAAAATAATGTATGTGAGTATAACAGAAGTGATATACAGTGGGGCAAAAAAGTATTTAGTCAGCCACCAATTGTGCAAGTTCTCTCACTTAAAAAGATGAGAGAGGCCTGTAATTTTCATCATAGGTACACTTCAACTATGACAGACAAAATGAGGAAAAAAAATCCAGAAAATCACATTGTAGGATTTTTAATGAATTTATTTGCAAATTATGGTGGAAAATAAGTATTTGGTCA
>QNTS01001791.1:331860-345012 GCA_003317085.1 Hucho hucho
TGACCAAATACTTATTTTCCACCATAATTTGCAAATAAATAAATTAAAAATCCTACAATGTGATTTTCTGGATTTCTTTTTCTCATTTCGTCTGTCATAGTTGAAGTGTACCTATGATGAAAATTACAGGCCTCTCTCATCTTTTTAAGTTGGAGAACTTGCACAATTGGTGGCTGACTAAATACTTTTTTGCCCCACTGTAGCAGGTGAAAAAACCAGAGGAAAATCCATACGGATTTACAGTTTTTTTTGTAAATGTGCATTTTCTCCATTGTGCCTATTGCATACAATCTTATGTAGGACTGAGACTGCAGTACCTATGGCTTCCACTAGATGTCAATAGTCAACAGTCAAAGACTGGGAATTCTAGCAGTGACCAGAGCGGATAGGGAGAGGAAATTGTCAGGCGACCACTTTTGTAAACAAGGTTTGACTCGCGCGAGATTGTGAACGTGCACCACTTTATTTTCCTTTCCTATCGTTCACGTTATCGTCCGGTTGAAATATTACAGCAAATATACCCAAAAGGATACCTAAGGATACATAAAAAATGATGTTTGAATTGTTTGTAGAAAGTGTATAGGTATAATTTGAACGTGTTCTCTTCATGGTTCAATGGGCGACAATGTCAAATGTGATATAGCGAAGCACCTGAGTGAGTTGGGTGCTCAATTACACAGGTACTTTCCCGAAACTGATGAGACAATTTTTTAAAATTTGTTATCCCTTTCATGCCCTGCCTCCAGTCCACTTACAGATATCTGAACAAGAGAGCCTCATGGAAATTGCAACAAGCTGTTAAGACACTGAGGCCCTTTGAAACCACGTACCTATGTGATAGTGGATTCTCGGCCCTCACTAGCATGAAAACGAAATACAGGCACAGACTGTGTGTGGAAAATGATTTAAGACAGAGCATCCTTTCAAGCATACCCTTCTCATTAACATGTGGTGAGTTATTCACAATTTTCGATGAAGAAATAAGGTTTTATATGGAAGATGGTTAAATAAAGAGAAAATGTATTGATTATTATTCTATTATTATTTGTGCCCTGGTCCTATAAGAGCTCTTTGTCACTTCCCACGAGGAGTAACTGCTGCTTTTGCAACAGCTAATGGAGACCTTATTAAATTCCAAAATAACGCCTGTAACTCCTAGTCTTCTATTATCTCAAAATCCCTTTAATTGAATCAAACCTGAAAGTCTTTCCCCAAGTGACTTCTTTCTGTTACAGTATGGTGTTCCTCAGCAGATCAGTGTGAAATTATTCCTTCATAAAAATGAATTTGTGATAGAAATAGAGCTATAGTATGCCGTGGAGGATAATATCAGGACAGAGTAGTGGGATTATCAGGGTGTAGATAACCTCCTAGCCTCCCCAGTTACTGGTGCATGAGTTAAACTTCCATATCAGAGAGAAAGAGAGAGGAAGCAGTGGGCGGAAGTAGTTAATCAGACAATCTCACTCTACATGTCATAATCCTATATATCTCCCCCCAAAAAATTCTCATAAAATACCCTTTCAGAAATTACCATTTACCAATTACCCAAAGTCAGGAGTGATTTATATCTCTGTAATTAGGAGTGACAGTGGAGAGAGGAAAGCGCAGCTCTGGGTTTTACTCCTTTCTCTGTGGGAAGCAATGATCTGTACATGGGCTCACCTGGCTCTGGATGACAGACAGACTGATGTTTGACACAAAAAAACTGTCTGTAGGTCTCAAAGTCTGTCAGGTGTTTCCTTATAGCATGGTGAGGAATACAAATTCGAGTAGTGGGATTATCAGGGTGTAGATAACCTCCTAGCCTCCCCAGTTACTGGAGCACAGTCAACCTTCCATATCAGCAAGAAAGAGAGAGGAAGCATTGGGAGGAAGTAGTTAATCAGACAATCTCACTCTACATGTCATAATCCTATATATCTCCAAAATCCAACTGATAATTTTTTCCTCATAAAATATCCTTTCACAAATTACCATTTACCAATTACCCAGAGTCAGCAGTGATTCATATCTTTGTAATGAGGAGCGACAGTGCGGAAGAAAGCACAGCACCAGGTTTTACAATGATCAGTACATGGGCTCACCTGGCTTTGCATGACGGGCAGACTGTACTGATTGACACAAAAGACAGTCTGTAGGTCTCACAGTTTTTCAGGTGTTTCCTTATAGCATGGTGAGGAATACAAATCCTAGAAGTAGGTATAGGCACTTATCACGATTTCAGCCGAAGTTGGTCCCTCTCCTTGCTCGGGTGGCTTTCGTCGGTCGACGTCACCGGCCTTCTAGCCGCCACCGATATATTATTCATTTTCTGTTGGTTTTGTCTTCCTTTTTCACACACCTGGTTTACATTCCCATGATTACATGTTCCTTATTTAACCCTCTGTTCCCCTCATGTTTTTGTGCGTGATTGTTTGTATTACTTTGTTTTCCATGTTTTCGAGTGGTTGTTTTCCCCACTCATGTATTTTGGAATTTTGAGAAAAGCTATTGAACACTCATATTCGTTGTCCTGCGCCTGACTCTGCCTAACCGGCATCACGGAGAACCTTGACAGAATCACGCATCACGTAATGGAGTCAGCAAGATCACCTAGCCCTCCTCTACCAGTCGAGGAGCACCTTCAGCAGCATGCGACAGAGTCTCGGCACAGCCATGGATCGTGTGCTACAGAGTATGGAGCGATGGGAGAGAGGAAGATTTTCAGCGCCTCTACCATCATCACAACCTCCCACTCCACAACCCACACAACTGTCCACTCCTCCTTCAGCTGGTCCCAGTGTGATTCGGCTCGCGCTCCCGAGGGAGTATGATGGGACGGCTGCCGGGTGCCAGGGGTTCCTACTCCAGCTGGAGCTCTACCTGGTGACCGTTCACCCGGCTCCTACGGGATGCGAGAGCATGTCCGCCCTCGTCTCTTGTCTATCCGGGAAAGCCCTGGAGTGGGCCAACGCCGTATGGG
The DNA here is from genome assembly GCA_003317085.1 of Hucho hucho. Classification (NCBI taxonomy): domain Eukaryota; kingdom Metazoa; phylum Chordata; class Actinopteri; order Salmoniformes; family Salmonidae; genus Hucho; species Hucho hucho. The sequence goes on from QNTS01001791.1 coordinate 334,826, forward strand.
GAGAGGAAGGAGCGGCGTTGAACCACTACGCGGAGTTCACCCGCGGTTTCCGGGCAGTATTCGACCATCCACCTGAGGGTAGAGCGGCGGGTGAATGCTTGTTCCACCTCAGACAGACGAGGAGCGCATAGGACTTTGTGCTGGAGTTCCGAACCCTGGCCTCCGGCGCAGGATGGAATGACATAGCCCTGATCGACCATTACAGATGTAGTCTGCACGAGGACGTCCGGCGGGAGCTGGCTTGCAGAGACGCCACCCTTTCATTCGACCAGCTGGTGGACATGTCCATCCGGTTGGATAACCTGTGGACGTCCGGATCGGGGCCTGTCATTTCCATCCCCCAGCACCTCTGCTCCAACACCTATGGAGCTGGGAGGTACTTCACTTAGGGGGGCCGGAGGAGGGGTCATTCCCTGCACACTCTGTGGCCGCAGAGGGCACACTGCTGGTCGGTGCAGGGGGGGTTCCTCAGGGAGTCGAGGCGGCAGGCAGGGCACTGTTGGGTCACCCCAGGTGATTGGCACCAGACTCACCCAGAGCTCCCTGTTGCTCACATGTTTTTGTTTGTTGATTTTCCTGATTTTTCCCCGCATTCCCAGCATAAGGCACTAGTCGATTCAGGCGCAGCTGGGAATTTTATTGATCGTTCATTTGCTCATAGTTTAGGGATACCCATTGTTTCTGTTGATAAGCCATTCCCTGTGAACGCCTTAGATAGTCGACCGTTAGGGTAGGGCTGATTAGGGAGGCTACCGCTCCACTAAGAATGGTTACGCAGGAGGGTCATGAGGAGAGAATCAGCTTATACATCATTGATTTCTCCTGCGTTTCCTGTGGTGTTGGGCCTACCCTGGTTGGCCTATCATAACCCCATTATTTCGTGGCAACAGAGGGCTCTCAAGGGATGCATGTGTCCCTGGTGCGCAAGGTGCTTGGTCGACTGTTGGAGCATGACCTGTACGTCAAGGCTGAGAAATGTCTGTTTTTCAGTCCGTCTCCTTCCTAGGTTACCGCATTTCCACGTCAGGGGTGGAGATGGAGAGTGACCGCATTTCAGCCGTGCGTAATTGGCCGACTCCCACCACGGTAAAGGAAGTGCAGCATTTTTTAGGGTTTGCCAACTACTACCTGAGGTTTATCCGGGGCTTTGGTCAGGTAGAGGCTCCTATTACCTCACTGCTGAAGGGGGGACCGGTGCAACTGCAGTGGTCAGCTGAGGCGGACAGGGCTTTTGGTCACCTGAAGGCTCTGTTTACCTCGGCTCCCATGCTGGCTCATCCGGATCCCTCTTTGGCATTTATCGTGGAGGTGGACGCGTCTGAGGCTGGGATAGGAGCTGTGCTGTCTCAGTGCTCGGGTACGCCACCAAAACTCCGCCCCTGTGCCTTCTTTTCGAAGAAGCTCAACTCGGTGGAGCGCAACTATGATGTGGGGACTGGGAGCGGTTGGCTGTCGTAAGGGCTCTGAAGGTGTGGAGACATTGGCTTGAGGGGGCTAAACACCCATTTCTCATCTGGACCGACCACCGCAATCTGGAGTACATCCGGGCGGCGAGGAGACTGAACCCTCATCAGGCAAGGTGGGCCATGTTTTTCACCCGTTTTGTTTTCACCCTATCCTACAGACCAGGATCCCAAAACACTAAGGCAGATGCACTGTCCCGGATATTTGACACAGAGGAGCGGTCCATAGATCCCACACCCATACTTCTGGCCTCTTGCCTGGTGGCACCGGTGGTGTGGGAGTTGGACGCGGGACATCGAGCGGGCGTTACGTACAGAGCCCACTCCACCTCAGTGTCCAGCTGGGCGTATGTACGTTCCGTCTGCTGTGGGCGACAGTCTGATCTATTGGGCCCACACGTAACCCTCCTCTGTTCATCCTGGCATTGGTCAGACAGTGCGTTGTCTTAGTGGGAAGTACTGGTGGTTCACCTTATCTAAGGACGTGAGATTTTATGTTTCCTCCTGCTCAGTGTGCGCTCAGTGCAAGGCGCCTAGGCACCTGCCCAGAGGGAAGTTTCAACCCCTACCCGTTCCACAGTGGCCTTGGTCACACCTGTCGGTGGACTTTTTGACGGATCTTCCGCTGTCACAGGGTGACAACACGATCCTGGTCGTTGTGGATCGGTTTTCTAAGTCCTGCCGCCTCCTTCCTTTGCCCGGTCTCCCTATGGCCCTACAGACTGCGGAGGCCCTGTCTCAACTTGCCTACCTGGTTAAATAAAGGTGAAATAAAAAATAAAAAAATGTATAAAAAATGTACACATGAAATACAATAATGTCGGTAATCACCCCCAGACACATCAGGCTAACTTGATGGATCATGTAATCATTTGACGAAGTGGAGTCTTGTGTTTAGACATGTAGCTAGCTAGCTAAACAATGAACCTGCGTAATCTCAACTGTTACTACTACCAAGACAAACTTCATAGCTGTAGTATGAATCTGCAGGTAGCTAAAGCTAACCAACTTGTTTCAGTGTTAGCTAGCTAACTAACATTAGGCCATAGCTAGCAATGCAAATGGATTTCTGATTATGAATACATTTACTACACAAGCCAGCAAGCTAATGTTTGCCCGCTAGCTAACAGTATGCTTTAACTTGCAATGCAAACAAGTTTTGGAACCATTTAACTCCGTTTGTTTGTAGCTGCATCTTGTTTGAATAGCGTTGTGTCAAGTCACTTCGGTTCAAACAATGGCGTGTGCAGAAAATGGCATGTGCAGAAACTGATCTGTTGATAGCACCTGCTAATTTCAGGGCATCTATGTTGTTGAGAAAAGTAGCAAAACTTGAGTAGTTCTTGATGACTAACGTTATATCTTTCAAAAAAGCCACGCTAGAAAGGATCATCAACACATACAGAGCATCTCACGTTATAGACAGAAGCATGCTACATGGCAGACAAATCCAAACTCATCTCCCGGCATGTCCAGCCAATCCATTATCTCAGCCAATCATGGCTAGCTGGAAGGTTCCCTCCTTTTTCTGTAGCTAAACTAACTAGGCTCGTAATGTAACAATTGTATTCATATTTATAGATGGCATACAAGTTTGTTATTAAGACACATGAAAGTTCACATGTTCCAGAAGGTATTTCTGCCAAAAAACACATTTTGATAAAACAAAAAAGAAGACATTCAAATGCCTCTCCTGTGAAGTAGTGATGTGTAACATGCGCCTTGCTTCCTAAAACAGGTCACAAATATCTACCTCTGCCTGATACTGCTATTCATTCCCTAACCCATTTATTTCCAAAGTGCCTATGATTGTTAATGATACTGTATGAGACGACCTCACATGTATTCAGAGGCATAATGGGATCCCCTCCACCTGCATTCAGAGTCATAATGGGATCCCTTCCTCAATGGCTGATACATTTTGCCTTGGACATGCGTCAGTCAGTGTATTATTCATAACACCCAATGGGGATGCATGCGACTCAATATACCAATGAGCCCCATTGTTGAGTGAGATAATATACTGTGCCACCATACTTATGTCACATGATTAGCTCTTTCTGTTGTCCTTTTGATTTGAATGAGAACTTTTTCCATATTTCAAATGTGTTATGTTTCCATATCAATCACATGGGTTAAAATGCATTGAAGGATCCTAGGTTTCATGTGCAGTCCATCTCAATTTCAAGAAAAAATAAAAACTTTTCTGACTTGATCTGAAGTATTATTCTTCCCAGGGGAGTCGTTTTTTTTGCCCATGCTTCTATTTCAATGCTGAAAATGCACTTTTATAAAACAACAAAGCACAATATTCATAAAAGACCTCATTCTTTATTGGCCTTGGGCAGGTCTTCGGCATAAAAGACTGAATTTGATTACTAGCGACTCACAGTTCTCGGTCTGCCATACATGAAGTGCAGGCATTCAAAGAAAACCAAGAGGAGCAAAAACTTGCACTGCTTATTTGATCATCCATATTCATCACATACAACTTGAAATAATTATGCAAGGTTTGTTCAACAATAATTAGTGTATTATTGCAATACTGATGAAAATGTTGAGGGAAATACAATTGTTTTTTTTTACCTCAACAGAACTCTCAAATTTGCACTTCATACTTCACACACTAGTACATGTAGTTCCAGTGGAATACACATTTGTTTTTGCTATAATCAATAAAGTGGTTTCACTACTGTATGTTGACTCATAGTTTCTATACAGTTAGTACTATATGCTATGTGCTAAAACAGCTATTATGTCCCACTGAAATATACATTTGTGGTATTCAACACTGTTTCCCAGTGGAGTTAAGATGTTTTTTCTTGTCAACAGTTGATGTCTCATTCATTGTCCTCTTTTGACAGTGTTCAAAAAGTCCAAGAATAATATGTGGTTGGTGAAACAAACAAACCAAAATAATACACAGTCACCTTAGAATTGTTATTGGACTAATGTTTGGGTATTTCACAGTCCCTCTAGAGTGATAGCTTACACTTTTCCAACACCATCCAGGCTCTGTTCAACACAGGAAAGATCTTCAAGGACACAAAAAACTTACAATTTTCATTGTGAGATCAAATTAAACTTTATTGGTCGCGTACACACATTTTGTAGATGTTATCACAGCTTCAACAGTGCAGTAATATCTAACAATACACACAAATATTGCCCAAAAAGAAAGAAATTCAGAATGATCAGAACAGGCAATGTCAGTCCGGAATATAAATATATACTGTATGTATATAATGGTGTGAAATAGACAGTATGGACAGTATATGAATAGAAAAGATGTGTACAGCAGTAGTTATATAGGATGAGCCTTGACTAGAATACAGTATCTACATATGAAGTGGGTAAAACAGTATGTAAACATTATTAAAGTGACCAGGCAGCAGTTTCTAAGGTGCAGGGTAGAGTACCAGGTGGTAGTCGGCTAGTAACAGTGACTAAGGTTTAGGGCAGGGTACTGGGCGGAGGCAGGCTAGTGTTGACTATTTAACAGTCTGATGACCTGGAGAGAGAAACTGTTTTTCAGTCTCCTGGTCCCAGCTTTGATGCACCTTTGCTGTCTCAGCCCTCTAGATGGTAGCGGGGTGAACAGGCCGTGGCTTGGTTGCCAAGCCAAATTTCTTCAGCGTCCTGGGGTTAAAGAGGCTCTGTTGTGCCTTCTTCACCACATTGTCTTGTGAATGGACCATTTCAGGTAGTCAGTGATGTGCACGCCGAGGAACTTGAAGCTTTTCACCCGCTCCACTGGGCGCCCCGCTGATGTGGATGGGGGCGTGCACTCTCTGCTGTCCAGGATCAGCTTCTTTGTTTTGTTGACGTTGAAGGAGAGGTTATTTTCCTGGCATCATTCCACCAGGGCCCTCAGCTCCTCCCTGTAGGCTGTCTTGTCATTATTGGTAATCAGGCCTACCACTGTTGTGTAGTCAGAAAAAATAATGGTTGAGTTGGAGACGTGCATAGCCACGCAGTCTTGGGTGAACAGGGAGTACAGGAGGGGTGGCCCCCATCTGTGGCCCTCGTGTTGAGGATCAGCGTGGCGGAGGTGTTATTGCCTACCTTCACCACCTTGGGTCGGCCCATCAGGAAGTCCAGGACCCAGTTGCACAAGGCTGGGTTCAGACCCAGGGCCCTTAGATTATTGATGAGCTTGGAGGGCACTATTGTGTTGAAGGCTGAGCTGTAGTCGAACAGCATTCTTACATAGGTATTCCAGATGGGATATGACAGTGTGTAGTGCAATGGCAATTGCATCATCCATGGATCTGTTGGGGCGGTATGCAAATTGTATTGGGTCTAGAGTGTTTTGCGTAAGTTGGAGGTGATATGATCCTTAACTATCCTCTCAAAGCACTTCACAATCACAGAAGTGAGTGCTACGCGGCGATAGTCGTTTAGTTCAGTTGCCTTCACTTTCTTGGGTACAGAAACAATGGTGGACATCTTGAAGCATATGTTGACAACAAACTGGGATAGGGAGAGATTGATTATGTCCGTCAAACACTCCAGCCAGTTGGTCTGCACATGCTGAGGATGCTGCTTGGGATGAAATCTGGACCTGCAACCTTGCGAGGGTTAACGCGCTTAAATGTCTTGCTTACATCGGCCACGGAGAACGAGAACTCAGAGTCCTCGTGAGCAGCAGTGGCCTGCGTCGGTGTCTCTGTGTTTTCCTCAAAGCGGGCGAAGAAGGTGTTTAGCTTGTCAGAGAACGTGGCTTTGGTGTCTGCGATGTGGCTGTCTTTCTCTTTATAATCCGTGATTGTCTGGATTCAATGCCACATATGTCTTGTGTCTGAGCCATTGAATTGCGACTCCACTTTGTCCATGTACTGTTTTTTTACCTCATTGATTGCCTTACGAAGGGCATAGATGGTCTGTTTGTACATGTCCATGTTCCCAGACACCTTTTAACATGGTTAAATGACATGGTTGCGCTTTCAGTTTGTGCAAATGCTGCCATCTATTCACGATTTTTGGTTTGTATAAATTCTAATCGTCACAGTGGAAACAACATCTTCTAATATATTTCCTTGTGAACTCAGTCACAGAGTAAGTGTATACGTCAATACTATTCTCAGAGGCAACCCAGAAAATTTCCCAGTCCGGGTGATCAAAACAATCTTCAAGCATAGATTTCGAATGGTCAGACAAACGTTGAACAGTCCTCACCATGGGTACTTCCTGTTTAAGTTTCTGCCTATAGGAGGGGAAGAGCGAAATGGATGTGTGATCTGATTTACCAAAGGGAGAGCGGGGGATGGCCTTGTAACCATCCTGTAAAGGGGAGTAGCAATGGTGTAGAGTGCTTGATGCAGGAGTAGCACATGTGATGTGTTGATAGGTACAGTGGTTGCTCCTCTAAAAGTTTTGCGATTATGCTACGGGATTTAGAGGTAATTTGTGGTTTAGTACTGTACCCTGCATCACCACTTCATTGCTCCAGACCAGCGCAAGGGGGAATTAGAGCACGGATTATGCTTTTGGGTCCTACTGTGTCTCTAACTGACAATGAATGGGCGACATAAACCTAAATAGAAACTGATAATTTTGCACGACTTCAGTATTACTTACTGAAACTGTTGTTACACTAAGGTTTTCATTATTTTATTTTTTTGGTTTTACTGTAGTACTGTAGCCTACTTCCAACCAGTGATGTTATACAGCACCTAAGTAGTGCAATGGTCTAAGACGCAGTGCAAGCTGTGTTGCTACAGATGCTGGTTCAATACCCTTGACCGGGAGACCCATGAAAACAGAAATACTTCTAACAAATATATTTACAAATAAGCACCCCATGTTCAAGAATGGCCTTTTTCCTTGCTCTTTTTACGTTATTTTACGTCATCTCCAAAATATTGTTATTTTTTTAAATAAAGCGGTTATTATTATTATTATTAATTTAGAATTATATAAAAGCCTGTTGGATATTCTCACAGAAATATTATTAACCCTGTTAATAGCAGGACAATGTATATTGGTCATATTGTTCATGGCTCCCGAGTGGCGCACAATGGGATTGCCAGTTCTCCAGCTGTATCCACTGAAGGTGCGCAAGGTTCAAGGCACAAGGGCAGTGGGCACGGGATTGGCCGCAGAGCCGTGCACAGAAGACCGCCCTAGACCATGTGGAAGGGAGGCGGGGGGGGTGCACCCCCACCCCACGGCAACACTTTAAGGGGCGTTGCACTAATAATGGCACTGACTAGGGAAACATTCCTGCTGTTCTGTTCTTTGTGCCAATCTGCACGTTCAAACTAAAACAATGTAACTAGTAACGGAATATTTATGCTTTCTTTATGCGTTAATATGCTTTCATTAATAAAATAATGAATACTTTTTCAAAATGCCAATTTTTATTTAGTTATGGATCCATAATGAACTACTTTGGGAATAAGTATCACTGAATTACAGAAATAGCCTCCAAACCTCTATATGTAATTATTAGTGGAGAGTCACGTCATATTTTTTGACATACTGTAGGCCTATCGTTGGGTAATGTGCTGTTAAAAGTGGTGTAGGTCTTATTTATATAAAAAGCATATTGAAGTTAGAAGCAACTGGATTTGAAGCAATAGCCTAAAACTATTTTAGCACCGTTTCATGCTGCTCTGAGACAAGCATGGGGACTGGTCTTGATAGAGATCTCTGTTTGGGTATTGGTTAGACTAGAATTAGAAAATGATGGTGTAGAAATGTTATGCTCTTAGCGTTATCTTTATTTAACTAGGCAAGTCAGTTACGAACAAATTCTTATTTACAAGGACAGCCTAATGTGGCTTGCGAAAGTATTCACCCCCCTTGGCATTTTTCCTATTTTGTTGCCTTACATCCTGGAATTAAAATAGATTTTTTGGGGGGTTTGTATATTTGATTTACACAACATGCCTACCACCTCTGTCCCAATCTCCAATCTCTGGAAGACTGAAACAGGTTTTCCTCAAGAATTTCCCTGTATTTAGCACCATCATTCCTTAAATTCTGACCAGTTTCCCTTCCGATGAAAAACATTCCCACAGCATGATGCTGCCAGCCCCATGCTTCACTGTGGGGATGATGTTCTCGGGGTGATGAGAGGTGTTGGGTTTGCGCCAGCTGTGACTGCAGCTGAACTGCTGGGGGTGGCAGGTCCAAAAGAGAGGCACAATTTTTTTAACTGACAATAATCATACAACTAAATATACTGAATGAGTGTAAGGCCTAGATTCAATCAGATCAAGCTTTAACTACTTACGGAGCAGTGGGGCGCTAGAATGTTTAATTTGGAGCCTTACATTTCACCGGGTAGTGTCGGGAGTGGGGCACGTAGAAAGTGATAGAGCCATAAACAACTTCCCAATTCAAGCAACAGTTAGTGCCACAACGCCACTCATTTGGGAGGAAATGTAATGATATATTTCATGAGTGTGTGTGCGTTGTTAAAACTACTTAGGGAGCAGTGGGGCGCTAGCTGTGCACCTTTCTTCACAACTGAATTTAAATTAGGCCTAACTGAATGATGAGGGTGAAGAGGTTGATTTCATTTAGAAAGACTATAGTGTAATGATAAGTTTGTGTTATGACTATTTATCAGCAGCCAATAATTTGATTGTGAGCCTTGAAGGTTGATATCATTCTCTTTTACATTTTAATTTGTAAAAAGAAGCTGTTTTGGGACTGTTGCATTTAACTCTGTTACTAATAAACTTTACTGTAAGGGAAATGAAAACATGTTACTGTAGTAAGCTACGTTTGGTAACCAAGACACATTTTTTTTTTTTTTAAATGAAGTTACATCTGGTTAAAAATAATGTGTATGGTACTACACTAACTAACACACGTTGTCTGTTGTTACAATCATTACCAAGCCACAATATAATTTGAAATCAATGTTTTTATGAAACAATTAACTGTGTTTTACGGAAAGTGAGGATACGTTCTTACTGTATGTCCACACAATTAACCTATTTCACCCACATTGCACAAATATACTCACTCTATTTCACCCACATTGCACAAATATACTCACTCACTATTTTTACCAATGACATGCCACTGGCATTAACCGGCGATAGCCGACACCCGCATAGCGGATGTTTTGGCGGTGTCTGAGGTGTAACTGTGTTGGATCTGTCAAATCAGTAAGCAACAGCACTTGATCATTGTCACAAAACTACACACGTCCTACTCCCGTTACAAGTTCAGAACGAGAAAGTGTTGGTTATATAGAAATAATGCACTTCAAAATCATTCAACTAAATAATGAGGATTTCTATCAGCCCAATCGAGGTGTAGATTACATCTCAAATTCCAGTATTCTAACTTGTAAACAGGGCTGCATGAGATTTCTGTTGATGCGAATCCGTGCAGCCAATGGCGATGTCCGCTTTAGGTATAATGCCAGGAGCCGCATGTGAATTTGACAGTTCTAACACAGTTCCACCTCAGACACCGCCAAAACAACCACTATGTGGATGTCAGCTAAAGCGGACGTGATTGAATAGAGCCCAAAGTGAGGGAGAGTGTGCATATGTGTATACAGTGGGGAAAAAAAGTATTTAGTCAGCCACCAATTGTGCAAGTTCTCTCACTTAAAAAGATGAGAGAGGCCTGTAATTTTCATCATAGGTACACTTCAACTATGACAGACAAAATGAGGAAAAAAAATCCAGAAAATCACATTGTAGGATTTTTAATGAATTTATTTGCAAATTATGGTGGAAAATAAGTATTTGGTCA
>QNTS01001791.1:345439-381618 GCA_003317085.1 Hucho hucho
TCATTTTGTCTGTCATAGTTGAAGTGTACCTATGATGAAAATTACAGGCCTCTCTCATCTTTTTAAGTGAGAGAACTTGCACAATTGGTGGCTGACTAAATACTTTTTTTCCCCACTGTACATGCATGTGATAATTACCTGTATCACCAGTCGTGGCCGGTGTAGCAGATGCAGGGGCAGACGACTGCAGCTGTGAAGACTGTGGTTGAGCTAACAGTTAAAAAAATGATACAACAAAACAGTGAGTGATTGAGTGAGTGTGTATATGTGTGTTTGATGATTACCTGGACCACATCACACTGCTTCAGGTCTACAAGCCTCTGGAAGTTCCAGCGTGCCACTCAAGCCTGGAACAGCTTGGTGGAAAGACGGTTACCTGTCACCCACCGAGCAGGTTGGCAGATATGAAAAATGGACACAATATAATTTTAATGACCAAACCTTGACTACACACTAACCTGAACAGAACAGACTATGGGAGGCGCACAGTAGTACATAGAGCCATGACTACACAGAACTCTATTCCACATCAAGAAACTCATGCAAGCAGTAAAATTTGATTGAAAAACAGATAAAAATACACCTTATGGAACAGTGGGACTGTGAAGAAACACATGCATACACACAACATAAGCACTGTACACACACATACACAAGGATTGTGTGTTGTAGATATGTGGTAGTAGAGTAGTGGCCTGAGGGCACACACTTAATGTGTTGTGAATGTATTGTAATGTTTTTAAAAATGTATAACTGCCTTAATTTTGCTGGACCCAAAGAAGAGTTACTGCAGTCTTGGCTGCAGCTAATGGGGATCCTTGTTGTAGGCCATTCAGTGATTAGCTTTGGAAAAAATGTATATCAACAGTGTACAAATATACAGATGTGGATTGACAAGTAGGCTAAATCAAGTGAAGTTACAAAACCTCTAGGGCTTAGTCTACACTCAAGTTAAATAAAGGACGCAGAACATGAGCTCTTGGACCATGCCTCAGAACTACCTGGCCTGATGACTCCTGGCTTTCTTGTCTCCAGTCCGCCTGGTCATGCTGCTGATCCAGTCTCTGCTGTTTCTGTCAGCAGCTATGGAAACCTGACCTGCTCAAGGCTCACCGGAGGTACAACCTTGTCCCAGACCCGCTGTTTGATCCTGTCTCTCTCTACCGGACCTACTATCTCAACGCTCAGCTACGAAGAGCCAACTGGCATTTACTCCTGAGGTGCTGAACTATTGCACCCTCTATAACCCTCTATTATTTGACACTGCTGGTCACCTACAGTTGAAGTTGGAAGTTTACATACACCTTAGCCAAATACATTTCAACTCAGTTTTTCACAATTCCTGACATTTAATCCTAGTAAAAAGTCCCTGTCTTACATCAATTAGGATCCCCATCTGGACAAGAGGAATACCTATGTAAGAATGGTGTTCATTGACTATAGCTCAGCATTCAACACCACAGTACCCTCCAAGCTCATCATTAAGCTCGAGACCCTAGGTCTCGACCCCGCCCTGTGCAATTGGGTCCTGAACATCCAGACAGGCTGCCCCCAGGTGGTGAAAGTAGGAAACAACATCTCCACTTCGCTGATCCTCAACACTGGGGCCCAACAAGGGTGCGTGCTCAGCCCCCTCCTGTACTCCCTGTTCACCCATGACTGCGTGGTCATGCACGCCTCCAACTCAACCATCAAGGGAGCACCCCTCTATCCACATTGACGGGACAGCGGTGGAGAAGGTGGAAAGCTTCAAGTTCCACTGCATACTCATCACTGTCAAACTGAGATGGTCTACCCACACAGACAGTGTGGTGAAGAAGGCGCAACAGCGCCTCTACAACCTCAGGAGGCTGAAGACATTTGGCTTGTTGCCTTAAAACCTCACCAACTTTTACAGATGTACAATTGAGACCATCCTGTCGGGCTGTATCACCGCCTGGTATGGAAACTGCACCGCCCACAACCGCAGGGCTGGTGCAGTCTGCACAACGCATCACCGAGGGTAAACTACCTGCCCTCCAGGACACCTACAGCACCAAATGTCACAGGAAGGCCAAAAAGATCATCATGGACAACAACCACCCGAGCCACTGCCTGTTCACCCACGTTACGATCCTTAAGGCAAGGTCAGTACAGGTGCATCAAACCTGGGACCGAGAGACTGAAAAACAGCTACTATCTCAAGGCCATCAGAATATTAAACAGCCATCACTAGCACAGAGAGGCTGCTGCCTACATACAGACTTGAAATCATTGGCCACTTTAATAAATGGAACTTAGGTGGAGTCATATTCAAAAGTCAGTAATAAGTGATCAAATGTCAAATGTAATCAGATTGTCATTGACTAAACATTAATTACAGTATTTTAACAGCGTACCACTTAAAAAAACATGTGAAATTTGCAGTTTCACATGTGAAATTGCATTTTCACAGTTGAAATGTTTTCACATGTTGAGCTGACATTTTCACGAAAAAGAAAAAGAGACACGTGAGATCAATTGTTCACATGTTAACACCACCTTTTCACATGTGAGGAAAATAACTTGTTTTCACCTCACATGTGAATGTCACATGTGCTAAAACATTATCACATGTTAAACTTTTGCATCCCAATGTTTTCACATGTGTAGTTTCATGTTATCACATGTTGCGTTTACATGTTGTCACATGTTATTATATTAACTTCACATAGGATAAAATATTATCACGTGAAATTCATGTGGTTTTTCTGTAAGGGTTTACATTGAAAGTATTCTAACAGAGCCAAGTTCAGTGGAGCAGAAACATTTATTTTGTCCATATCCCGTTTGTAAATACTATTTGTCACTTTATGGCTGACAGTGTTTTCTTTCTTTTTGAACAGTAGCTACATAATGTTCATAGGCACAGAATATAAATGCTAATTCTAATTTGTGATATGTTGCTGAGGATTAAGCTGCGGTCCAATGATTTTTTCAGAGGGCCTGAGGATTACTATAGTAGCAGTATAAACTGTGTTAGAAAATGGAACAAGAAGGATAATAATCTTTGTCAGCTCAACACTCTCCAGAGTAAATGGTGCACATTTCTAATCTGCTGCCAGACGCAAACTGAAGGAAATAAAGTAAGGTTTCGGAGAAAGGCAGTAGTGTACTGGATAAAGGCAGTAGTATACAGGAGAAAGGCAGTAGTGCACAGGAGAAACACAGTAGCGCACGGGAGAAAGGCAATAGTGCACGGGATAAAGGCAGTAGTGTACAGGAGAAAGGCAGTAGTTTACATGAGAAAGGCAGTAGTGCACAGGAGAAACACAGTAGCGTACGGGAGAAAGGCAGTAGTGTACAGGAGAAAGGCAGTAGTATGCAGGAGAAAGGCAGTTGTGTATGGGAGAAAGGCAGTATTGTACAGAAGAAAGGCAGTAGAGTACTGGGGAATGACAGTAGTGTACAGGAGAAAGGCAGTAAAGCACAGTCCACAAAGAGTTTGCTATAGAATACTACAGTACTTACTACTGAATTCTGTAGTAAACTGTAGCATACAGTAGAATACTATACTACACACTGTAGTATCCCTCGATGTGTAGTACTTAGAAATGTCTGCAAAAACACTATAGCCTGCAAAAACACTATTTTTGTTTAACTATAGTAAATACTACAGTATTTAATTTGCATATACCCTGCCCATATCCCAATTTGTGCCACACGTAAGTGAGAAATCTACAAGCCAAGTATAGAAGATATTATGGTCCATAGCCACTATAAAAAGAGGGAACAACAATGTTGTGTATGCCGGACATGGACTTGTACTTGCACTTGGACTCAGAGGAACCCACAAGTGGGGCATATCAAAAGTAAATATGGAGTGCTGCAGAAGGAAAATGAACATGACAAGAGTAAGGATGAATTAACTGTGATGGCAGGTGATTTCCTCTCCGGAGCAGGGCGCTGTTGAAAGGAGTGATAACTTGAGTTGCATTAAGTGATGAGGAGGGTCAACTGAAGTTGAAGATTCCTGTTGTCTGTGATGCCTGCTGTTTGGTGCAACGTAGACCTGGTGGAGAGCATGTTGAAACAGCGAATACACTGTCTTTGCTACTGAGTTTTGATGCAGAGTCTTTACCAGATAATATCAAGTTAGGATGTCAGTTATCCCGTGAGAGCTTTTGTCCCGGACCCATTACGGTGTTTTAGGTGTCAAGCGTATGTTCATGTGGCAGAAGTGTGCAGGAGGAAATTAGACAAAGGAATGTGTAGTATCGGTGGAAAAGGTTGTGTGTGTGTGTAAACTGTAGGGTACTCATGGTGCTGGAGATCAGAGGTGTCCGGTGGGAGAAAGGCAGATTGAGGTTGCCAGGATCAGAGTAGTGCAGAAGGTGCTATATGCAGAGGCACTGAAGAGAATAGTAGAGAAAGATAGAACCAGGGTGAGGGATCCTAAGACGATCCCTGTGAGTAGGCCGAGGTCAATACAGAGTGATAGGAATAACATGTGCTTCAGTAAGGTTGGTTTTTTGGTGTTCACGGCCATGGTTGTCAACTTTACATCAGGAATAGAACATAATTCACAGAGGATATATGTTGTGGTGGCAGCTGTAGAGACGTACTTGGGTGTACAAGATTTTACTGCAGAAGAGTTATTGTCCTGTTCTCCCAGGCTGCTGGCCTGGTGTAGGATCAGATAAGCCCAAGTAGTGAAATAGTGGTGAGGATTTAATGGGTGTAGGGTTAGTTGATAGGACAATTTTTTCAGAAAGTGTAATGAATTTATACTACAGAATAGTATGCCAATAAACAGCCAATACAGTAGCTGACGGCATGTACCTATAACATTTGTTTGCGGACCGCCATCAAACCAAAGAAGAAGAACAGGTTATAGAAAAGAGCAGAAGCGCCAAACTATCTGTTCAGACCCCAATCGTACCTGCCTACAAGTTATGGAAAACATTCTCTAGTAGGTTTCCTCAAGGAGAACCCCCCCATGTCAAAGATGAAACAAAAACACTTTAGTAAATACTACAGTATACTGTACACTATATAAATTACTATAGTATATCCTACAGTTTTCTTTCATTAAAGTATTTATACTACAGTTAACTGTAAACAAAACAGTTGAGTACAGTAAATAACACAGTAAAGTCCACAAAAACACTACAGTGAATACTAAAGTATTTAAATATAGTAATACTACAGTATTAGACCATAGTATAATAAAGCTGTTTTTATTTGGGATACCACAAAGTGACATCACAGTGTGACCTATGTACAATGTGTGGATGACTGAAAAGTGTTCACTTGTAGAGCCACATCAGTTGATGCCTAATCAAAATATATTGTTACATTTTAACTACTTAGGGAGTGGGGCGCTAGTGTTAACATAATGTCTGTGAGTATAACAGAACGGATATAGCTGGCGAAAACCCTTGGTATTTCTGTCCTGGAAAAAGTGTTTTTGACACATTGCCTCATTTTGAACCCCTCCCTATTGAAAACAGCCATTTCTGGGAGTAGGATTGCAGTACCTATTGCTTCCACTGGATGTCAACAGTCTCTAGACAGTGTTTGGTGATGTTATAGTTGCTCTGGATGGTAATAGAAGAAGAATTTCTAACTGGTCATCGGATGTAAACAGAAGAGGATGCGCGTTCACGGGCTCGCGCGCGCTGTGGTTTTTTCCTTTCCTATCGTCCAGTTTATAATCCGGTTGAAATATTATAGTAAATATACATAAAAGTGTTCCTAAGGATACATTATCAATGATGTTTGATTGTTCTTGGACAAGTGTATACCTTGCTTCAGGTCCTGAGCTACAGGCAGTTAGATTTGGGTATGTCATTTTAGGCAAAAATTTAAAAAAGAGATGGATCTTTAAGAGGTTTTTAATATCTTGGCAGTTATAATGTAGACCTTGTGAGGCAAAAGAAGGTGATTGTCTGTGTTATTTTCAGAGACATTGCCCCATTGTGTGGCGTTGACTACTGTGATTCACTGGGCATCTGTTATTCTGGCCATCAGCTATGATATAAAGGCATTTTATTCACAATTCACACCTCCTCCAGTTGGGTTCTATGTATTTATTAGGGCTGTTTTGATATCAAAGATTGTCGCCTTTGTGTGCTTCCTTCCTGCTCTTTGTTATTTTTTCTCTTATCGTGGTCTGGGAGGGACCCTACATGGGAGACTTTGCAGTATGTGTGTATTTATCAAATATCACATGTAAAAAGTGTGATCCACATTTTATTTCATTATAAAACCATTCACATGGATTGACTACCTCATACAGGGTTGACTTCATGAAGGCATAAATAATACTAATCTTCGGATTGGGATTGTATCAAGCCTTTACTGAAAATTTAAATATTGAACAAAAACTACAATTTCAAAATATTTTACAGTGCTTCATTAGTACCTCCATGCACTCCCCATAGCCTCATCTTTGGCAGTGAAGATGTACCATATGCAATGCAGGGAGATTTGTTATTGGCAGGAGCCTTTGCTCTTTTCTCTGTTCCTTCTTCCTGTTGATTCAGGAGAGTCTGTGTCCCAAATGGCACCATATTCCCTATTTAATGCACTACTTTTGACCAGGGCCCTGGTCAAAAGTAGTGCACTAAATATAGGGAATAGGGTGCTATTTGGGATGCAACTTAGAGTGCTAAATATAACAGGCATCAGTATGTCTGTCTCTGGGAGGGTAATTACTCAGAACTACAAGGTCCACTGCTCATGTAATAGGGTTGGTCCCCTCAGCTCTGTAGGCTCTGCCATCTTCATAATGCAACATGAGGTAAACACGTAAGATCACCACTCATTTAAATCGGTTGATTCTATTAGCTTGATTGTATGCATGCTAAATGTATACATTGTTTAGCTACTCCATCACATATGAGCTTGTCCCTGCATTGTTTTCAGAAGCAATGAGCTACAATAAATTATTATGCCTTGTCTTATAATGTATTTTGGGGTGATAAAATGCACTATACATGCATTCTTAATGCATTAAACACAGGTATAGTACATAGAAAGTGTAACCACTGTTTGGGTTTCTATTTCAGGGGAGGCTGTATATTGAATATGTCTGGATTAAACTGAAATTCATCCATATCCTCACTGAGTTACACACAGCTGTCTGGAAACTGAAAATACTATCTGCTATGCTGAATTCAGTTAAGCCTATGTTTGCATGGCAAATAAAGCGTGGCGGTCTGATTATATCCTGGATGTAACATGCTGTGGAAAGCAACATGAAAATCTGTTGAAAAAGGAAAAGAAAATACCTGGCAATTTCTGCAAAACATAAATGCAAGCCATTTTTCTCCTCTCTGATTGGTCATGCTCATTCTAGAGGTGAGCCAAAGCTGACTAAAGCAAGCAGTACTCTCTGTTGACAGAACAGTGTCAATCTTCTCTGCTCTGCTTCGTAAGGGCCAGCAGAAATCCATGTCACTACATGTGCATTCTCCAACCCCCTCTTCTCCCTCCCTTCATATTCATGGAGGGAGATACAAATATTGTATTTTAGTGCCACACCGCTCTCTTGACTGGTTTGATTCTACAGCTGAAACCCAGATCTAGTTTGCTATGGCAAAAAGGCAAAAAGGGAGGGAGCCCAGAATGTTTATTGAATATTTGAGTTTTCTGTCCATTATTTAGTGTATATTGCTAGGGACAATTGGATGAACATCATGTTACACAATGTTTAGTCTTTTTAAATGTTTTCTCTGCCACAGTTTGATATTATCTTGGGTCTTTGAATTATTCTACGAAATATCCCAATTTAGGTTGTTCCAGTGTACATGTAGTCTACTACACTCTTAGAAAAAAAGGTGCTAAGTAGAACCATTTCGGGTTCTTTGATTTGTCCTCATAGGGGAACCTTTTTGGTGCTAGGTAAAACCATTGGTTGGGTTCTTAAATATGAATAACCCTCTGTATACATTTCTACCTAGAAACATATATGAAGGTTTCTACCAATAACTATTTATCTTTGGAGGGTTCTTCCTAGAACCGTCTATGAACAGTTCCACCAGACTTATTAGCAGTTAAAATGTATTCATTTATGACAATATATTATATATAAATGGAAGAAGTTTGGAACCACCAAGAATCTTCCTTGAGCTGGCCACCCGGCCAAACTGAGCAATCGGTGAAGCATGGTGGTGGCAGTGTCATGCTGTGGGGGTGTTTTTCAGCTGCAGGGACTGGGAGACTAGTTAGGATCGAGGGAAAGACGAACGTAGCAAATTACAGAGAGATCCTTGATGAAAATCTGCTCCAGAGTGCTCAGGACCTCGGACTGGGTTGAAGGTTCACCTTCCAACAGGAGAACAACCCTAAGCACACAGCCAAGACAAAGCAGGAGTGGCTTTGGGAGAAGTCTCTGAATGTCCTTGAGTGGCCCAGCCAGAGCCCGAACATCTCTGGAGAAACATCTCTGGAGAAACATCTCTGGAGAGACCTGAAAATAGCTGTGCAGCGATGCTCGCTGTCCAACCTGACAGAGCTTGAGAGGATCTGCAGCAAAGAATGAGAAAAACTTGCCAAATACAAGTGTGACAAGCTTGTAGCGTCATACCCAAGAGGACTCAAGGTTGTAATCACTGGGAAAGGTGCTTCAACAAAGTATTGAGTAAAGGGTCTGAGATACTTTCCAAATGCACTGAGGCATGCAAAAACACAGATATTAAAGTAAACAATTCAGAAAATCACCTTGCATTAGAGCATGCTGGGAAATATGATATATGGTTCTATGTAGAACTGTTCTTGCCTTACAAAGAATCCTTCTTGCCTTCCAAATAATCAGCAAAGAACCATTTCTTCCAAAAATTCTTAGGACGTTAAAGTTTCGAGGTCGAACCCTTTTGTTTGTCTTTCAAAAAGGGTTCTTCAGATCAAAACAGTTCTCGGAGAACCTTATCCCTCCGCAAAGAACCTGTTTTGAATCCTTTTTTCTAAGAGTGTACCCGTCCTACGCAGCCAGGCCTAGAAAAAGCCATCAGGGAGATGTGCAAGGAAGACTATTATCTGTCATTGTTGTCCTCTGCTGTCCTACAGAATAAAATACTACACCTAAACAGCAGCCAAAGAGTATTTATTTTTATTCGAAACCTCAGGTAATAAAATGGCCTGAACAGTGTATATATTAGATTTGACAGGTTGTCTGGCAGATATTTTCACATTTGTTTTCATGACATGCATATATTTCCAATGCATCATGTTGGGTGCCTGAAAATCATAATCCCAGTGAAAGCAGGTATTGATACAAACAAGGTGTAGCATAGGACATTAATCATTGTTTGGGTAATGAGGACCAGTTGGCACTTAGGGTAGACGTGAGGGCCTACATCTAGGTTTGTGTTCCAAATAGCACCCTATTTACTTTATAGTCCACTTCTTTTGACCAGGACCAAGTAGTGCACTATAAATTGAATAGGGTGCCATTTTGGACGCAGACAGGAATAAAATAGGACAGTCAGATGTCACCAGTGCCTGTTGCCAATTATACCAATGCTTAACTAAGGTATTGGCTGGATATGTCTGGTTGGATATGGAATCATACCTAGAGATGAACAGAAAAAGTGTGATTTGAAATGCATATTGAATTAAATGTCACAGTTAAATACATAATTCTAATTAATGGTGAATACATACTGTATTTGCCTTTCAACTTTGTTGTACCATTGCAGCAAGCATGTGATAAAAGGTCTCATTTAGAATGATGAATAGAACACACATCACAGCAAAAGTACATTTCCTTTGTTCATTTGTATTGTTTGTGCAGCTTATAATTAGTATGAAGGTCTTCATCTTTGAACTATGTGGGTTCTGAGTAACTGATGCATTGCTCAAATCATAGTTAGGATGAAATGATACCATCATATCTAAAATAAAAGGCACAATCAATCACTAGCATTTAATTGATACATACAGTTACCCCTGCCATGTAACTGTGCTTTAAACAAAACAGTTCTCTCAGTGGTTTAGTGGTATGGATTCAACAGTTATGGAAGTCCTGAACTGCATGGTGAAATACATATATATATATATATATATATTGCTGTCTGTCTTGTCTAAGTGACTTATCTTCAGTGGACAACTTGCTCTAACGTGTCATAATAGCTTTGCATTTTATCTACTGTAGAGCGCATCTATTTCCAACAAAATATGTTGATAGATAGTAAGTTATCTCATATTCCATAACAAACTGTAAGCCTGAGAGAATGTCATAACAAGTGGTCTGGCATGTTTATGTGAATTGCACACCAAAACTGATTTTAAGGATAAAGTGCTGTATGTCTTGGTTGTGTTTTGCAGTGTTTTTATTCTTATTTTAACCATTTCAAAGGTTCTTCACATCTTACATGCCTTCAGATTATGATTACATTTCTAATATGTATAAAATTAGGGAATTATTATTTCCCTAATACGGATTTTTCAAGGAATATAAAGGCCAGAAATACAAAGGTTACATGATTGGGGGGGGGGGTCATACCATAGGTCATTTAGCTATTTGATTGAGAATTGTAGGACCCCTTTAGGTAGCAAAAAAAAATATTGAATTTGACCTTTACTCGTATAACTCATAGAAACACAATGAATAACACTAATGTCAAAAAAGAAAGTCAAATGAATCATAAGGAATACGTTTTTAAAGCATCTGTTTTATATCTAGGAGATATAAGAAAGCTCAGGAAATATTATTTTTTTTTAGACAGATTTTTAACTCCTTATTTTTGTTGCCACATAACTACCTCCATACTTCCATTAATTTGTATGGGTTTACCTTCAGACGAGTCCCGTGACACTTGTGGGGATAGAAAATAGCTAAACTGTTTGAACACTACAGACGTTTTTGTGAGAGGACCGATTTTCGGGATGTCTCATGGTCTGACAAACACCCCTGTAGCTCAGTCACCTTCCACCGCAGATGCAAAGGCCAACATAGGTGGATATGGCAGATTGAGACGCAGCCCATCCCAGAAAACAGATACCTTGTCTCTAGCTTAAATTGACAGATTTTGATGGGGATTCTTTTGTGACGTTACTTAGATTGACGCATGGGTGACTCTTAAGGATTTAAGCTATGAATAATTTGTTGACTCCACACACATTAGAGCAGTTACAAATTGAGCTCCCCAAGCAGCCATTACCATTGACATTATGAGCACAACACATTTATCAAAGCCAGTCTCTACCTGGCATGCCATCTCTACACCTGTACAAGGTTGGCCCTTCTGACACTAATAAGAGTCTAAGGGGGGAAGGTGAGGGTTACATCCAGCTGAAAATTTGCCAGCACCAGAAACACAGACACCAGGCAGGCAGCTGAGGCTGTGTTGGCACTAGTCTCGCTCTCACAGAGAAGTTTACAGATTGCGCTCTTATACCATTCTCAGTATTCTGAGAAAACAACAAGTGTGCTGCTGGTTGGAACCCCCAAGGGGTGACACTACACTTTATCAGGGGTCCCACTCTGCATCCCAAATTGCACCCTATTCACTATACAGTTCAAAACTTTTGACCACACACAATAGGGGATAGGGTGCCATTTGGGATGCTGACACAGTGTTGGATGAGTTGTTGGACACTAAGGAATTTTAACTTGATATATCTTCAGAATAAGTACATTTTATAACCGTATAAGCTATCTCTTATTATTTTACCTGAGCCCAGGTATTGTAATAAGACTCTTTCTGACGACCCCATATAGATACAGATCCCATTAGAATTCACCTGGTGTTCTGAGCAAAATAGCCTTGGTTTGACAGACTGATTCTCCATTTAAAGCAAAATATCAACCATTCAGGACACTACCGCCAACTGGCACAAAGGTGCCACCATGCATTATTTATGAGACTTTCAATTTTCATATTGAACTGATTTCCTGCAAGGAAATGGCATAGGTAATACTATGGTATTTCTGATTGATTGTGGAATAAGACAGAAACGGGATAGAGTAAGCGCCAATGGAATCTACACGTGTCTACACAATCTACTCTGTGTTCAATGTGTTTCTTTAACACATGCAAACGTGTCTATTCACTGGCAACGGTAAAAATGGTACTAGCCTACTCTACATCGAAACCTGTGTCCAAATTACTTTGAGATCTTGTCAAGAGAGGAGAGGTTGGGGATGAGTATTACAAACCGTAAATAAAGGTAAATGTACCAACTAGGAAGAAATCCAGTCCCAATAAAAACATATTTTTTTCAGAACAGAAGCTGTAGCTGACAAAGATGTCATTTTCATACTGTCACGGTCTTCGGAACGGACAGACCAAGGCGCAGCAAGGCATCCAGTATACATGCTTTTATTAAACGAACATAACTCACGTAACTGGGCAAAACAATAAACAGAACGAAGATCATAACATATACTTACACCACAAACAAATGAAGCTATGCCTAAACAATAACCCACAAAACCTATACGAAAACCCCAATGGTTCCCAATTAGAGACAACGACACACAGCTGCCTCTAATTGGGAACCATTCCCCCAACATAGAAATAGACAAACTAGAACCAAAATACCCTACACCAAAACGAAACAAAAACACGCCAGCCTTAAACTCTGGCCTGGACGTGACACATACTCAACTGTCATTCATGCTACCCTGCACTAATTGTTTAGGTTTTGTGTTATTTTACAGTTCTATCCCAACCTACTACTCAGGAACCTGGAATGCTTGAGCTGAGTATGTGCTTTCCCTTGGGGAACGGTGAATTGGAAGACTTGGGGATTTTAATGGCAAAAGGATAAGCCTTGCACAAAACTTCAAGGATCACAGCCTTTGTTAGCTCAGCATGATTTTAGAAAAAAACTTAACACTGCATATTTTCCATATTATTCTAAATACTTCATGATTTATTAATTGATCGAATCGAACGGGACTTGTGAAAAGTACAAGTCATCAGAATCGCTGCAGCTATATTGCTACGGGTAAGGACAAGAAGAACTATGGGTTCTATTATATTTGCCAAATAGGCTTAATGCATTAAATGATAGAGACTGGCACCAGTTTCCCTGACACTGCCTTGCCACACATGGTGTTTATGTTATGTTGATGATAATGGAAAGGAATAGATGGATTTACCTTTTATTATGTACAAATATTTCCAATATACTGGTGCATAATGCAACCATCTGTTTTGTTCACATCCAAAGTGAATTTACAGCAGATGTAGCCAACGTTGCATCACATGTAAAAAGTAAAGGTACATCAGTTAATGGGAAATACTATATATTTTGTAATAAATTACATTGTTTTTTTCCAACAGATTTACAAACTGTTTGTCATCTAAGGACAATAGCAGGCTATGTTTCCTCATACGGGTCTCTGAATTACATCCAAATTAGTTCCACTTGTTTAGGATAATACTGACTTATCCAATATCGACTTAACATCATTAGCGATGCTATTGGATGAAATTAGATCCAAGAAACAGATGCAAAAATTGTTGAGATGAGGGAGATAGTAGCATGTTTGGAAAACATGTATCAGTACCAATTTGGCAATTTAATTTGTTTGTTTCATGTGTGTGCTTGTGTGGACGTGTTTAACTATTCTTGTGGGGACTTCAGGTTCTTCTGGTAAATGAACACAAATCTGATCAACTGGGACATTTTGTTGGTCCCCACATGGTCAAATGTTATTTCTAGGGGGTTTAGAGTTGGTTAGAATTAGGTTTAGGGTTAGGAGCTAGGGTTAGGTTTAAGGTACAGGTTAGGGAAAATAGGATTTTGAATGGGACTGAATTGTATGTCCCTACAAGGTTAGCTGCGCAAGACTGTGTGTGTTCATGTGCGTGCGTGCGTGCTACCTCTACACCGTAAAAAGAGGACGGCACTGTTGTCCATCTGAAGTGTATTTTCTGATTGGTGTGATCCATAGTGATTACACTATGGTTCGTTCAACCTATTATATAAAATTAGTCCTAAATCAAGTAACGAATTTGATGGTGATTTTTTTTATTGTATGAAAGCTTCTAAATTGCTTTCAACACGTGCATTCGTATCACATAGCTGTGGGTGCAATGTAGTGGCGGCAGCTTATCAAAATAATTGGAGGCATGGCCTATTGGTGGTGTGGCTATCAGTCTGTTAAATTTGGCCACCAGGTAATCTGTTCTGTTATTTTGGTTTGTTTTATATTTTATGTAACATGATATCTGCGTAAGTACTGTGATAATAAATATTTATTTTGAGGAGCTGGTCAGCCTTTGGTTCAAGTATTGTTACAAGTTAACATGAAAGTATTATGTAGAAATATGTCTTTGTAGTTCTTATTTCTGAACACCTTCCTAATATTGATATGCACCCACTTTTGCCCTCAGAACAGCCTCAATTCTTTGGGGAATAGACTACAAGGTGTTGAACGGATGCTGGCCCACGTTGATTCCGATGGTTTCCACAGTTGTGACAAGTCGGCTGCATGTAATTTGGGTTGTGGACCATTCTTGATACACACAGGAAAATGTTGATTGTGGAAAAACCCAGCAATGTTGCCGTTCTTGAAACTCTCAAACCATAACTCGTTCAAGGCACTTAAATCTTTTGTCTTGCCCATTCACCCTCTGAATAGCACACATACACAATCCATGTCTCAATTGTCTCAAGGCTAACAAATCCTTATTTAACCTTTTCCCACCCATTCATCTACATCAGTGGTTCACAAACTTTGTATAGTCCCGAACCCCTTCAAACATTCAACTTCCAGCTGCTTACCCCCTCTAGCAAACAGGGTCAGCTCACTCTCAAATGTAGTTTTTTGCCATCATTGTAAGCCTGCCACACACACACTATACGATACATTTATTAAACATAAGAATGAGTGTGAGTTTTTGTCACAACCCGGCTCGTGGGAAGTGACAAGAGCTCTTATAGGACCAGGGCACAAATAATAATATAATAATAATCAATAATTTTGCTCTTTATTTAACCATCTTACATATAAAACCTTATTTGTTCATTGAAAATTATGAATAACCCACCACAGAATAATGAGAAGGGTATGCTCGAAAGGATACTATGTCTTAAATCTTTTTCCACACACAGTCCGTGCCTGTATTTAGTTTTCATGCTTGTGAGGGCCGAGAATCCACTCTCACATAGGTACGTGGTTGCAAAGGGCATCAGTGTCTTAACAGTGCGATTTTTCGAAGCAGGATACTCTGAACACAGCCCAATCCAGAAATCTGGCAGTGGCTTCTGATTAAATTAAATTTTCACAGAACTGCTTATTGCAATTTAGATGAGGCTCTTTTGTTCAGATATTGGTAAGTGGACTGGAAGCAGGGCATGAAAGGGATAACGAATCCAGCTGTTTGTGTCGTACGTTTCGGGAAAGTACCTGCGTAATTGCACACCCAGCTCTCTCAGGTGCTTCGCTATATCACATTTGACATTGTCCGTAAGGTTTCAGTTTATTTGCAAAAATCATACAATGATGGAAAGACTTGTGTGTTGTCCTTGTAAATGCAGACAGAAAAGAGCTCCAACTTCTTAATCATAGCCTCAATTTTGTCCCTCACATTGAATATAGTTGCGGAGAGTCCCTGTAATCCTAGATTCAGATCATTCAGGCGAGAAAAAACATCACCCAGATAGGTCAGTCATGTGAGAAACTCGTCATCATGCAAGTGGTCAGACAAGTGAAAATGGTCAGCAAAGAACACTTTATGCTCATCTCTCAATTCAAAAAAACGTGTCAATACGTTGCCCCTTGATAACCAGCGCACTTCTGTATGTTGTAAAAGCGGCACATGGTCGCTGCCCATATCATTGCATAGTGCAGAAAATACACGAGATTTCAGGGGCCTTGCTTTAACAAAGTTAACCATTTCCACTGTAGTGTCCAAAACATTTTTCAAGCTGTCAGGCATTCCCTTGGCAGCAAGAGCCTCTCGGTGGATGCTGCAATGTACCCAAGTGGCGTTGGGAGCAACTGCTTGCTGGAGCGTTACCACTCCACCATGTCTCCCTGTCATGGCTTTTGCGCCATCAGTACAGATACCAACACATCTTGACCACAAAAGTCCATTTAATGTCACAAAGCTGTCCAGTACTTAAAAATATCCTCTCCTGTTGTCCTGGTTTCCAGTGGTTTGCAGAAGACAATGTCTTCCTTTATTGACCCTCCATAAACGTAACGGACATTTAACAGGAGTTGTGCCAGGCCCGCCACATCTGTTGACTCATCCAGCTGTAACGCGTATAATTCACTGGCTATGCAACGCAGTAATTGTTTCACAATATCTCCAGCCATGTCACTGATGCGTCGTGGAAACAGTGTTGTTTGATGAAGGCATTGTCTGTATTGTTTTTTGTCCTTTTCCCCCAGCATTGTCTCAGCCATATTTATTTCACTGAACACAAGATGGTTTAATTTTATTTTGGGCAGTAAAACGAGGCAAGTTGGAAAACATAAATGTGCTGTTTGAAAATGTGAGGATAATAAATAAATATATAAACAGTTGAAGTCTGAAGTTTACATACACCTGACATTTATTCCTAGTACAAATTCCCTGTCTTAGGTCAGTTAGGATCACCACTTTATTTTAAGACCCACTGGGAATGTGATGAAAGAAATAAAAGCTGAAATAAATCATTCTCTTTACTATTATTCTGACATTTCACATTCTAAAAATAAAGTGGTGAGCCTAACTCACCTAAAACAGGGAATTCTTACTAGGATTAAATTTCAGGAATTGTGAAAAACTGAGTTCAAATGTATTTGGCTAAGGTGTATGTAAACTTCCAACTTCAACTGTGTATATATATACATATATATATATATATATATATATAATATTTTGTTTTAAAGGTGAATCACATTTTTATTTGGCGTACCCACGACGGCATTGTGCCCCAGTACCGCAGTTTGGGAATACCTGATCTGCACAAATTGAAGTGGATTAGGTGACGCCTATAAAGGATCATAGTCGTCACCTCGATTCACCTGGTCAATCTATGTCATGGAAAGAGCAATGTGCTCCTAATGTTTTGTACGATCAGTGTATATTAGTTTGTATTCATGTTATTTATTATTCATGTTATTTATTAGTCTAGTGTTGAAAGAAATAGGTTGCAACTTGAAATAAAGGTTTGTTAATAATCAAATTTAGCAGTTTGCATTGAATCATATCTTTGGTTTGAACAAAAACATTTTTATTTCAATTGAGAAAACATTTGGCACACCAGTCGGCACATTTTTTTCAGGTTGATCCACAGTAATTGTTAAGTGTGGCCTGGTACTCTATGCGGTAAAACAATGAGCTGGGCAGGTGACATGGTCAGAGCTCTAATACTGTATGTTTGAAAAACTGCTCTGTGGCATACAGTACATGAGAGATCTGACCATGTCACCAGCCCAGCTCATTGTTTAACCACACATTGACTCTGTACTGGTAGCCCCTGTATATTGCCTTGTTGTTGTTATTTTATTGTTACTTTTTTCACTTTTGTTTATTTACCCCCTCTATATAGCCTCATTATTGTTATTATATTGTGCTACTTAATTTACTTTAGTTTATTTACCAAATATTTTCGTACTCTGCATTGTTGGTTAAGGGCTTGTAAGTAAGCATTTCACGGTAAGGTCTACACCTGTTGTATTCGGCACGTGACAAATAACATTTGATTTGAGTACCAATCCTGCTGGGGTTCTTGTCTCTTTGTTCCTCTGTGTTATCTATTATATTTTGCATGTTCCCTCCGTCTCTGAGGGGCCCCTTGCTCTCATTTCAATGTGGCCCCCAAAATCGCCTTAAACTAAGTAGGACACAAAACCTCAGAGAGAGATTAAATAAAGGCAGCCCACAGACAATGGAATAATGGGTTTACAACACACGTGATGCATATTTCATTGTATGTACAAAGCTTGGCATGAGGAGCTGATCCCACTAAGGATGACAGAATAACACTGTCATTTTTTGGGGGGAGGAGTCAAAATGTTCCTTAAGTTGTGTGTCCTTCATATTTAGAACACTATCACAGTCTTAATGAAGTGTTCAGTGATGGGTGATTGAACGCACACAGCCATTCAAATTGAGTGATTATTATTCCATTTTCTGGGCTAACTTTACACAATACCCTTCACAAACACCTGATGCGGCACTGTTATTTATTTGTTTAAATTAAACGTCTCCCAAAAGGAATTAACTGCGGAAGATGCAGCCTCCTCATTTCCATAATCTAATGCTGGTGTTTATGATCTACCATGCTGCAATTTGAATAAAAATTACACTGATAGAGATTCAGGGACTGTCAATGTGGAAGAGTGCCTCCCTAAGGCTCCTCTGCGCCACGCCAGACAGACCGCCTGAATCTCCGCAGAGTCCAAGTATACGTAACACACACTGGGCATAAATAATTCAGTTATAATTTATCATTTGGTTGGATACGCAGCTTAAATACTATTTCCTTCATGGAGAGAGAAAGAGAGAGAGAGAGAAAGAGAGAGAGAGAGAGAGAGAGAGAGAGAGAGAGAGAGAGAGAGATGAGCTCCTTCAGCATAATTTTAACTACAGTGTTATTCTGTCATCCTCAGTGGGATCAGCTCCCCATTCCAAGCTATGTACATACAATGAAATATGCATCACTTGTGTTGTAAACCTACTATTCCATTGTCTGTGGGCTGCCTTCATTTGGACTCTCTCTGAGGTTTTGTGTCCCACTTAGTTTAGAGGCGGTTTTGGGGGCAACATTGAAAGGAGAACAAGGGGCCCCTCAGAGAGGGCGGGAACATGCAAAACATAAGAGATAACACAGAGGAACAATGAGGCAAGAACCCCGGCAAGGCTCACTATTACAGGCCAACCTCCTAGCTGCAGGATGTGAGGAAGAAAGGAAAGGAACATGCTGACAGACTGCAGTAGACTACAATACATTGGGGGAAGTTAATGTTTGTCCAGCCTGCATTATTATTTCACAATATATTGTATCGATCTACAAGAGATGTACACGTTTTTGAAAATTAATAATTTTGTTTTTAATAATGGGAATATATTTTTTCCATGTTATTTTTTATTTATCTATTTGCTTGGGGTATAGAACACATAAATAAAAATCAAAATCCTTGATACTGCGAACACTCACTTAATCACCAAAGTAATCTCGGCACCCAGAAACAAATACACTTCTTAATTTGTTAAGGTGAGATGAGACTCAACAGTTCAAAATCTGAAGGTAGAACCAGACATAAGTTAATATTCACCAGGTGCTGCTAACTGATACCGAGACCAGACATTGATTTCGTTTATTTTCCTCCTCATTTGCCTCGCTCCAGCCAGCACTAGACAGCTGATTATGTTCAGAAATGTCATTCCCAGGGCCAGGGTTATGTCATGCCTCTTTGTCATAGCCATTAGACAGCAGATTCTGGTCGGGGCTCCTCAAACTCACATCTGACTGAGGTTATTTATTTTCACATTTCCTATCACTCATTTAATATTCCCTATAATTGAAGGGAGTGACATTGTGGAGTTGAGGGTTACGGAGATGTGAACTACCTTCTAATCAGACTGACTTCCCAATGACACCCTATTCTATATAGTGCACTACTTTTGACCAGGGCCCATAGGGCTCTGGTTAAAAGTAGTGCACTATATAGGGAAAAGTGTGCCATTTGGGATGCATCCTATGATTCGGAAGTCTTTATTGAGCTTACTTTTAACAGGAAAGATGCAGTAGATCAGTAGGGTCAATCCAAGCCCAACATTGAATATATTGGGTAAGTAATTTGCCCTTGATTAGGCAGAAAGTTTCCCCTGATGCTGAGGTTCTGTGGTTTAACTACACATATGTAAGCTCTATGGGGATTTATATGAGCATGTATGGCTGCAGGCATGTATGAAGTGGTAATTAATCAATTTTTCACCTTGATGGAATTATACCATCCATAAACCAATGGTTTATTCATCTCTTTCCATACAATTCTCGATACACTGAAAAAATATAGGTTCTTAAATGGGTCTTCCTCAGCTCTTAAGGTTCCTTGGAAAACACTTTCCCGATAAAGAACCTTTGAGTTACGTGTGGAGTTCTTGACAAGGCATCTACGGTTCTTCAGAATTCTAAAAGGTTCTTGAAATGTATGAAAGCCTGCAGATGTATTCCTTTCACAGCACACAGCAAGTTGGCCAGTGTTAACTAGTGTTGATTTTGAGTGTAACATTTGTAGTGTTGATTCAATAGTTAAATTAACACAGTCAAGAGTCAAATTGAAACTCAGTGGTGTAAAAGAACCCCAGTCTTGGTCTTAACCATTTGAACCAAAACCACGCCCATCATTATTATATTTCCCAGCATGCTCTATTGCAGGTTA
The DNA here is from genome assembly GCA_003317085.1 of Hucho hucho. NCBI lineage: Eukaryota > Metazoa > Chordata > Actinopteri > Salmoniformes > Salmonidae > Hucho > Hucho hucho. The sequence goes on from QNTS01001791.1 coordinate 365,742, forward strand.
GTTTTAGAAGTGTTTGTTTCAATATCTAGGTTTTTGCATGTACATTGATTGATTCATTAATCTTATGTATCTCAAATGTATATAACATACATTTTTCTAAACTATTCCAATCTGTTACTTGAATTTATTGAAACCGTTACTGAAATGATTGTTCCAGTTTACATGTTTAAGGTAGTCTCAATATAAGTATTACTTGCCGTAGCAGTCATTCTGAATCCACTCTGGCTGAATTCCAGTAGTTTTTACACAGCACTTTACAAGCCAGCATAATGTGACTTTCAGGTCTTATGTGGCCTGTAGTTTCAGGCCACTGCTTAGGGTAAAACGAGGCACTTACATGACGGTTTGATAAAATATTTATTGTGTTGTCTTAAAGAATGTATTCCTAGTTTGAATCAGATCAAGCTTTAACCATCGATAGCTGACACCCGCATAGCTGACGTTTTGGCGGTGTCAGAGGTGTAACTGTTGGAGCTGTCAAATCGGGAGGTGTAACTGCTTTGGAGCTGTTAAATCGGTGAGCAGCTGCTCTTGATCATTGTCACAAAGCCACACCCATGCCTCTAGCATTCGAAGTTCAGAAGAAAAATGACACTGAAATTTTATAAAATCCTTAAACGAAATAATGAGGATTTCTATCATCCAAATGGAGGTGTAGATTACATCTCTCATTCCAGTGTTAGAACTTGTTAACAAGGCTGCATGGGATTTCTGTTAATGCAACTCCGTGCAGCCAATGACAATGTCCTCTTTAGGTATGGCAGGAGCCGATTGTGGATTTGACAGCTCTAACACAGTTCCACCTCCAACACGACCAAAACAACCTCTATGTTGATGACGTCTGAAGTGAAAGTGATTGAATAGAACCTTTAATTGTGGAGAGATATGAATATGGAAAAATAGACATTTGAGGCTAAGATCAATAGCATGGCCAAATTAATGTCCTCTGATCAGCTACACATTGTGTGTGGTGTAGCGTGTGTGTGTGAGAGAGAGAGAGAGAGAGAGAGAGAGAGAGAGAGAGGTACATGGACAAATGGTCAACGTCATCATCTTACTTGCGTGACAACTAGCTAACTCAATACAATGTTTTCAATGTTTTCGACTGTAAGAATAAAGTCTAAACATAAAGTCATAACACCATTTTATTTTAATTCAAAACAAATAAAATGTATACAAGTGCAATGATGATGTCCATCTATGTCACTAACTACAATCTGTTGGTAGTTTCAACACAAATGAAACAGGAAAAAGGCCTAAACATTTTCTGCAACAGACACTGACAAGAGCAGTTAAGAAATGTTGTGCATCGACAAAATAAATTTAGTGTTTCCACAAAGCACACAGGGGGACTGTTTCGAAGCAAAGAGATTTTATTATTGGCCATTTGTTTTCTTTGTGGCTCTACTTCCTGCCAGGTGTAGTTTATTTCAGCAGTACAAATAAATCCACACACTGGAACGTTGCAGGCAAGATCATATAGATTCCTGACAACATGATATAATGTAATCATGATTACTGATCTGGGCCCAGTTTCCCAAAAGCATTTTAAGGCTAAGTTCATCATTAGTACCTTCATAGGAGCCTTGTTCAATCTCCCAGCTGTTTCCCAAAACCATCATTACTAAAGTTGCATTTGAAACGCTCATTATTTATGGGCTGCCTCAGACCAAAACATCTAAGTGCGTTGTTAAATGCGTTTTTTCCTACGGTATCACGTTATAAACACAAGACCTCCGCTAAACATAGAAACAAGATGTTATTCTGTCTCCTTGTAACCGCGGATAACTTCCCAACGAAGTTGCCAATATCTTTGTAATTGTTACAAACAAACAAAGGATAAAAATAGGCTTCAAATGAAAACCGAGATGACTGCATGAAAAGAAACATAGCCTACAGTATAGGCTACATGCCAATAATTCAAGAAATATTGAAATCATGTTCATTCAATTGAGTTCTATTTTGCTAAATGTAGGCTGTCTGTAATTTTTGCCTCAATATATTTCATGATGTGTAACAACATGTGCGCAATGATGTGCCAAATCTTGATTTAGTGCACAATTATAGGTTAAGCATTAGAATAAGTCACCTCAATATCTGCAGTCATAGGTGATAATATCTTTCTAGGAGCTGATCCAACATCAGTATTGTGGAAAAATTATAATGTTAAAGTAAGATATGAATTGAGAAATCTCAGAGCAACTCTGTCTTTCTTTCAAATCAAATCAAATTGTATTTGTCACATGAGCCAAATACAACAAGCGTAGACTTTACCATGAAATGCTTACTTATGAGCCCTTTCCCAACAATGCGGTTAAAAAGTAAAAAAAATAGAAAATACATAGAAAGAAAATAGTAACACAATAAAATAACAATAATGAGGCTATATACAGGCTATGTACAAGGAGTACCGGTACCAAGTCAGTGTACTGGGGTACTAGGTAGTTGGGGTGATTGATTGAGGTAATACTGTATGTACATGTAGGTTTGGTTAGGTGATTGATTGATTGAAGTACTATGTACATGTAGGTAAGGGTGAAAAGCAGAAAGTCTAGGTAGCCATTTGATTACCTGTTAGCAGTCATAGCTTTGGGGTCGAAGCTGTTCAGTATTATTTTGGTCAAAGACTCTAGTACCATTTGCCATGCGGTAGCAGAGAGAAGAGACTGTGACTTGGGTGGCTGGAGTCTTTGAAAATTTTTGGGGTCTTCCTCTGACACCGCCTGGTGTAGAGGTCTGGATGACAGGGAGCTTGGCTCCAGTGATGTACTGAGCACTACACATTACCCTCTGTAGTGACTTGCGGTCAGATGCTGAGCACTTGCCATAGCAAGCGGTGATGCAGTCAGTGAATATGATCTCAATGGTGCAGCTGTAGAAGTTTTTACGATTTGAGGGCCTATGCCAAATCTTTTCAGGCTCCTGAGGGAGAAGAGGCATTGTCGTGCATTCTTCACAACTGTGTTGGCGTGTTTGGACCATGATAGGTCCTTAGTGATGTGGATACTGAGGAACGTGAAGCTGTCGACCGTCTCCACTACAGCCCCGTTGATGTGAATGGGGGCGTGCTCAGCCCTCCTTTTCCTGTCGTCCACAATCAGCTCCTTTGTCTTGCTGACGTTGAAGGAGAGGCTATTGTCCTCGCACCACACTGCCAGTTATCTGACCTCCTCTCTGTCGGCTGTCTGATCGTCATCAGTGATCAGGCCTACCACCAGTGTGTCGTCTGCAAACGCAATGATGGTGTTGGAGTCGTGTGCAGTCATGCAGTCGTGGATGAACAGGAGAACAGGAGGCGGCTAAGCATGCACCCAATGTTGACGGTCAGGGTGACGGATGTGCTTTTGCCTACCCTCATTCCCTGGGGAGCCGCCCATCAGAAAATCCAGTATCTAATTGCAGAGGGAGGTGTTTCATACCATAATCTTTAGCTTAGCAATGAGCTTCGAGGGCACTATGCTGTTGAACGCTGAGCTGTCAATAAACAGCATTATCACATAGGTGTTCCTTTTGTCCAGGTAGAGTGCCTTGCAAAAGTGTTCATCCCCCTTGGTGTTTATCCTATTTGTTGCATTACAACCTGTAATTTAAATTGATTTTTATTTGGATTTCATGTAATGGACATACACAAAATAGTCCAAATTGGTGAAATGAAATGAAGAAAGACATTTAAAAAAAAATATATATATATATATATATATATATCAAACAGAAAAGTGTTGCGTGCCAATGTATTCACCTCCTTTGCTATGAAGCCCATAAATAAGATCTGGTGCAACCAATTACCTTCAGAAGTCACATAATTAGTTAAATAAAGTCCACCTGTGGGCAATCTAAGTGTCACATGATCTGTCACATGATCTCAGTATATATACACCTGTTCTGAAAGGTCCCAGTCTGCAACACCACTAAGCAAGGCGCACCACCAAGCAAGCGGCACCATGAAGACCAAGGAGCTGTCACGCCCTGACCTGTAGGAGCCTGTTTATGTCTCTTTTTGGTTTGGTCAGGGTGTGATTTGGGGTGGGCATTCTATGTTCTAGTTTTTGTATTTCTTTGTTGTTGGCCGGGTAGGGCTCTCAATCAGGGACAGCTGTCCATCGTTGTCTCTGATTGGGAGCCATACTTTAGTAGCCCTTTTTCTTCCTTTCCTTGTGGGAAGTTGACTCTGTTATTGTGTATGTGCTGTTGGTGCTACACCACTTGGTCTTCTTTTTGTTGGAGTGAGTTGACAAATAAATCATGTTTAACTCAACCCGGCACGCTGCGCCTTGGTCCGTCACTGAAGATCGTTACAGGAGCTCTCCAAACAGGTCAGGAACAAAGTTGTTGTAATAGCTCTGGTGATGCAGGTCTGGCGGAATCAATCGCAGGAAACGGAGATGAGTCAAAACTTCTTTTACTATAGGAAAACGAACTACTCACGACAAGTAGAGTATACACTGCTCACAACACAACGGCGCCAACACGTACAGACAATTAATCACGGACAAAAACCAGGTGGGAACAGAGGGATTAAATAACACATGTAATTAGGGAAATGGGAACCAGGTGTGGATGAGACAATACAAACAGAAAATTAGAAATGGATCGGTGGTGGCTAGAACTCCGGTGACGTCGACCGCCGGTAGCCGCCCGAACTAGGAGAGGGACTGACTTCAGTGGAAGTCGTGACAGTTGTGGAGAAGTACAGATCAGGGTCGGGTTATAAAAAAACATCCAAAACTTTAAACATCCCACGGAGCACCATTAAATCCATTATAAAAAAATTGAAAGAAAATGGCACCACAACAAACCTGCCAAGAGAGGGCCGCCCACCAAAACTCAAGGACCAGGCAAAGAGGGCATTAATCAGACCTCAATCCAATGGAGAATCTGTGGTATGACTTAAAGATTGTTGTACACCAGCGCACGCATCCAATTAGATGGAGCTGGAGCAATTTTGCCTTGAAGAATCAGCAAAAATCCCAGTGGCTGGATGTGCCAAGCTTATAGAGACATACCCCAAGAGACTTGTAGCTATAATTGCTGCAAAAGGTGGCTTTACAAAGTATTGACTTTGGCGGTTGAATAGTTATGCACGTTCAAGTTTTTTTTTTTTTTTCTTATTTCTTGTTTGTTTCACCCCAAAAATATTTTGCATCTTCAAAGTGACCCAACACACCTCCAGGATGAGTAAGGGCTATTTGACCAATAAGGATAGTGATGGAGTGCTGCACCATATGACCTGACCTCAACAATCACCTGAACTCAACCCAATTGAGATGGGATGAGTTGAACTGCTGAGTGAAGGAAAAGCAGCCAACAAGTGCTCAGCATATGTGGGAAGTCCTTCCAGACTGTTGGAAAAGCATTCCAGGTGAAGCTGTTTGAGAGAATGTCAGGAGTGTGCAAAGCTGTCATCAAGGCAAAGGGTGCACTTGTCATGGAAATATTGAATCAAATACTTCTCAGATACCGGAGCTTGTGAATTCAAATATACTTCAAATATTATTACAAAAAGTAACAAAGTCAAGCAATTCCATGGAAGAACTAAATTCTCTTGCTTCAGGCCTTATAGGTTTCCACCTTCAGATAACACACATGGTCACTCCCCTCTATGTAGATGATTAACCTGTTTGAGCTAGGGGGCAGTATTTTGAATTTCGGATGAAAAATGTGCCCAAAGTAAACTGCCTGTTACTCAGGCCCAGAAGCTAGGATATGCATATAATTAATAGCTTTGGATAGAAAACACTCAAGTTTAAAATAATGTCTGTGAGTATAACAGAACTGATATGGCAGGCAAAACCCTGAGCAAAATCCATCCAGGAAGTGGGATTTTGAGGTGACCAGGTTTCAAATGAAGGCCTATTGGTTATATAGGGGAATAGCTCCCAGATTGCAGTTCCTATGGCTTACACTAGATGTCAACAGTCTTTAGAAAAAGGTTTCAAGCTTTTATCTTCAATAACCATGGAGTTAGAAAAGTTCTTCCCGAAGGCACGTCAAGTGTACTATTATGGATTTCGCGCGTAACAGTCAGTGCGCTCTTAGCACTTTGTCTCTTCTATTCATCAGGCTATATTCCGTCTGAAATATTATTGTTTATATTCATTTTAGGGTATCTGAGTTTTGATTAGAAATGCTGTTAGACTTGTTTCGACGAACTTTACCGGTAGTTTTGGGATATTGTTTGTCTGCATGGATGAACGCCTTTTGGCAGGTGGATTACTGATCAAAACGTGCTAACCAAATGGAGCTTTATGGATATAAAGAGGGACTTTATCGAACAAAATTACCTTTTATTATATAACCGGGACGCTTGGGTATGCCATCAGAGGAAGATCATCAAAGGTAAGCGATTTATTTTATACAATTTGAGTTTTGTGACACATCTGCTGGTTATGTTATGTTATTATGCTAATTGAATATTTGTGCGGGGCACTGTCCTCAGACAATCAAATGTTCTGCTTTCGCCGTAAAGCCTTTTTGAAATCTGACAACACTGTTAGATTAACAAGATTCTAAGCTTTTGAATGGTGTGCAACACTTGTATTTTCATGAATGTTTGCAATGAGTATTTCTGTCATTTGAATTTGGCGCTCTACATTTTCACCGGATGTTGTCGATGTGGGACGTGACCGTCCCACCATTATCTTTCTGTCTCAATTCTTGCTTGTTTACAGATTCTATTAGTGGCGTAACCATAGCAATGATAAAAAAAATAAGACACACACATAATGCAGGTGTCTGTCCAATGATACTCAAAGAACTACACAATGGCTCTCCCCAAGCCTGTAATAGCACAGACATATATATATATATATATATATACATACATATATATGTGTGTGTGTGTATGTGTACAATACAACGACATGCCCTAAAGCTAGTCACAGGACCAGGCAATGACTTCCCTCAGGCCTACAATAGCACAGGCATACATACATAATGCAATTGCATGTCTCAATGCTAGTCACAGGACCAGGTAATGACTTCCCTCAGGCCTATAACAGCAGACATACATTTTCTGCTTGCGTTCTGTTTTTACATGTCTAGTGATTAACTCCATGTTGACCCAGCTCTGTTCATTCACCTGAGCTCAGCCTTTATTCTGCTTGCACATGTCTATTAATTAACCTTATGTTGATTCTGCTTACTACTTCTGGGGGAACAGTCTAGATACTGGAAAATCACCCATAGTCATGAATTTTCCCCTGCACACTTCACAAAATATATGGCATCATGAGGAAGGAAAATGATGTTGATATATTGAAGCAACATCTCAAGACGTCAGGAAGTTAAAGCTTTGTCGCACAAATGGGTCTTCCAAATGGACTATGACCCAAAGCAGACTTCCAAAGTTGTGGCAAAATGGCTTAAGGACAACAAGTCAAGGTATTGGAGTGGCCATCACAAAGCCCTGACCTTGATCCTATAGAACATTTGTGGGCAGAACTGAAAAAGCGTGTGTGAGCAAGGAGGCCTACAAACCTGACTCCGTTACACCAGCTCTGTCAGGAGGCATGGGCCAAAATTCACCCAACTTATTGTGGGAAGCTTGTGGAAGGCTACCTGAAATATTTGACCCAAGTTAAACAATTTAAAGGCAATGCTACCAAATACTAATTTAGTGTATGTAGACCCACTGGGAATGTGATGAAAGAAATAAAAGCTGAAATAAATAATTCTCTTTACTATTATTCTGACATTTCATGGTCTTAAAATATAGTGGTGATCCTAACTGACCTAAAACAGGGAATGTTTACTAGGATTAAGTGTCAGGAATTGTGAAAAACTGAGGTAAATGTATTTGGCTATGTAAACTTCCGACTTCAACTGTGTGTGTGTGTGTGTGTGTGTGTGTGTGTGTGTGTGTATTTGTTTTACATTCCGGCTTTACATCCTTCTTCAGTGTTTAGGTACAATTTTTGTAGGTACAATTGTACCGACACAATGAATAAGGTTGTAAATCCGAAACGTCTGTGTACCCTATCCCCGATGCAGTGAAAATCATTAAAAACATTTAATAATGAATTAAGCTGTGTGCGACATCTTTTTGAGTGCAAACCCATTCCACCTTTTTTATTTGTCTGATTTTGTAGTTTTTACGCACCAGTCACGATTCTGGGAGAGCAATGTTTAATAATAGTTTCAACACTGAAAATAAGTTTGTATATCTTTTTTTCTTATTTCAAACAGACAACACTGTATTTGATTATAGTAGAAGTTAATTTGGAATTCATACTCCCAGAGACACTTGAATTCCAGGGAAAATGTGGTTGCGAGCACAATCTCCTGAAAAAACACCTGAGACTGGAAACAATATTTGGGTGGAGTAGACAGATAACAATGTTGGCATTGAGCCATGAGGAAAAAATCTCCATCTCTCCCGCTCTCAATGGAAGATGATTAGAGGTTAAGTGAGGGATTACAAGCAGTGTAGATTTGCATTGCAGGTGTTAGAGACAAGAACCAGCAGCAGGTGGTCACATCATGTTGTTGCTCTACTGTTGCTTCTAGCAAGTCATGTGGTAAAGTGGAGAGGAGCACTTAGGGTTGTCTGCGCCTGATTAATAAGGACATAGAGAGGCAAATATGTGCACAGAGTCAATGGGTAATGAGCCGCAAATGTGATTAGGTCTTTACGCTGCACCTGCCTCCAATTCAGCACACAGACACAGTTTAGCTTCAAACCCCTGTACATACACAACAAAATTGTCAAGTGAGATTTTTACATTTTTGTCATTTAGCAGACATTCTTATCCAGAGCAACTAGGGTTAAGTGCCTTGCTCAAGGGAACATCTGTTTGATTTTTCACCTAGGTAGCACAGAGATTCAAATCAACATCCTTTTGCATAGTGATCCAATGCTCTTAACCGCTAGACTACCAGAGTAACAGGAAAAAGGGTTCAGGTTTTATGGTATAAGCGACAGCCAACCCTGTGACATTTGTTCCTGTCCAGTACAACTGTATTGCATAAATACTGTAAGTTGTTAAAGCTTTACAAAGTATAATAATAACCCTATTACATTGTACATTTGTAGATCTGCCTATGATAAAACATTAATTCTGCATGGATATTATGCCATAAAATTCACTACATTGTCAAAAGTGCTGTTAAGATTTCCTTTCACTAGAACTATGGGGCCTAGCCTGAACCATGAAAAACAGCCCCAGACCATTATTCCTTCTCCACCAAAGTTTAGAGTTGGCACTATGCATCGGGGCAGGTAGTGTTCCCCTGGTATCCACCAAACCCAGATTAGTCCGTCGAACTGCCAGATGGTGAAGCGGGATTCATCACTCCAGAGAATGTGTTTCCACCTCTCCAGAGTCCATGGGCGGCAAGCTTTACACCACTTCAGGTGACGCTTGGCATTGCACATGGTGATCTTATGCCTGTGTGCGGCTGCTCGGCCATGGAAACCCATTTCATGAAGTTCCCGATGAACAGTTATTGTGCTGATGTTTCTTCCAGTGGCAGTATGGAAATCTGTAGTGAGTTTTGCAACCGAGGACAGACAATTTTTACATGCTATGCGCTTCAGCACTCGCGGTTCCGTTCTGTGAGCTTGTTTGGCCTACCACCTCGCGGCTGAGCCGTTGTTGCTCCTAGACATTTCCACTTCACAATAAGAACACTTACAGTTGACCGGGGCAGCTCTAGCAGGGAAGAAATTTGACGAACTTGTTGGAAAGGTGGCATCCTATGACTGCCACGCTGAAAGTTACTGAGCTCTTCAGTAAGACCATTCTACTGCCACTGTTTTTCTAGGGAGATTGCATGGCTGTGTGCTACATTTTATACACCTGTCAGCAACGGGTGTGGCTGAAATAGCCAAATCCACCAATTTGAATGGGTGTCCACTTACTTTGTGTGTATATATAGCGTACCATAATGCATTTCTAAGCCAAGATGATGCAGCACTCAGTTATGGAGGAACATAGGTTTCTTCATTGGAATACTGTATGTTTAATGCATCAAATATTTTCTACACATGTTTGTGTTTTGGGAATCACTTTTTTACTGAAATTGTTGTCCTAACCTCTTATAACTGCCAGTTTGCCTGCGGGTTTACAAAGAAAAGAAGTCCAGGTTCCAATGAATTTGTCAGGTTGTGATTGGCTTTCCATCAGCAAAGCTGGGTCATATATCCCTCATAAAAGCCAATAAATCTGGCTCTGTCGTGTTATGGAGGAGTTCACCGAAGCTAAACGGGACTGGCTAGCCAAACCCCAGCAGATGTAACCTCCTGACCGGAGACTACTCGCCCAGAAATGTATTAAACAGCTTTGATTTCCAGCCACCTATTGATTAGCCTTAGGTTTCCAATGTGGTCAATGGTATGGTTGGACAGGAAATTAGAGTTGGTGACAGTGTGCCAAACAAATGACAGACACACACGCTTGCACAGACAAACAAACACACGCATGTACACACACACACACACAGCAAATGCTCCAGTGTAAAAATTATATACACATTATACTGAATGTCTAGTCTGTGGAACCATATAGACATCGGAACAATGTTAAATTAATACACAGCTTAGTGTAAAGTCTTATTCAAATATTTCCCAGAGTACCTTGCCTTTCGAGTAAATTGTAGAGTCACCACCCTTGACTGTATGTGTTAGTGACAGAGACATGATTGTTGCATTCATCCATGCTTGGTCCTATGGACTTCACCAAGTTATATCCTAAACAAATGTTATCATAAATGTATTGACTCAGTTGGTAGAGCATGATGCTTGCAACATCGCGGTTGTGGGTACAATTCCCATGGGGGAACAGTACAAAAAAGTTAAACAATTTATGCACTCAATGCTGTAAGTTGTCTGGATAAGACCATCTGCTAAATGACAAATGTAAGACAATACCATATGTATTTCATAAGACCTTATTTTGAGGGCCTAGTTTTATCCCAATAAAGGGGCTTGAAACTCAAACACATGACTTTTAATCAAAACCATGTTCTATTGCAGGTGGATTTTTAGAATTGTTGTTTTAATATCTATTCAATATCTATTTAATCCAGCAGCATTCCAACCGGGATCCCACTGCTAGCGTGCCAATGAAGTTAATGGACCAGATGTGGTGTTGGAAGGCCAGTAAGAGGCACTCTTTCCTCTTGTCAAATAAAAAATGCCCCAGAGCAGTGATTGGGGACATTGCCTTGTGTCGGGTGCCGTCTTTTGGATGGGACGTTAAACGGTTGTCCTGACTCTGTGGTTAGAAAAAATCCCTTGGTACTTATCGTAAGAGTAGGGGTGTTAACCCTAGTGTCCTAGCTAAATTCCCAATTTGGCCCTCATGGCCACCTAATCATCCCCAGCTTCCAATTGGCTCATTAATTCCCCTGTAACTATTCCCAGGTTGTTGCTGTAAATGGGAATGTGTTCTCAGTCAATTTACCTGGTAAAATAAGGGTTAAATAAATACATAAAAAAATCTGTTTGTACATTGGTTAACTACTTAGGGAGTAGCGGCGCGCTAGCGGGCCGCTCCCGACATTACCCGGTGAAATGTAAGGCGCCAAATTCAAAATCTTAATTATTAAACATTCATCAATATACAAGTGTTGCATAGTCATCAAAAGCTCTGCTTCTTGGCAATATCACAGCATTGTCAGATTTCAAAAAGGCTTTACGGCGAAAGCACATTTGATTGTTTGAGGATAGCACCTCATATATTTTCAACATTAGCATAAATTCATATCCAGCGCGGGTCACACAAAACCCATATAAGAGCTAAAAAATATCACTTACCTTTCGAAGAACTTCTGCTGAGGGCTTCCCAAGTGTCCAACGAAGACATCCAATGGTTCTTTTGTTAGAAAAAGTCATTTATTATATCCATAAATCTCCATTTGGTTGGCGCGTTATGATCAGAAAATCCACCGTTGAGTCGCCCATTGAACCGTGAAGAGAACGCGTTCAAATTATACCTATAAACTTTCTACAAACAAATATCATTTTTTATGTATCCTTTTATGTATATTTACTGTAATATTTCAACCGGACGATAACGTGAACAATAGGAAAGGAAAATAAAGTGGGGCGCGCTCACAATCTCGTGCCTTTCAAACGTTGTTGACAAAAGTGGTCCCTTCACAATTTCCTCTTCCTATCCGTTCTGCTTAGTGCTTCCAGACACTGTATAAAGACTGTTGACATCTAGTGGAAGCCATAGGTACTGCAGTCTCAGTCCTAGTTAAAATAGAAATGAATAGGCAGCCATATATATGTTTGTAGTTTTCAGAGGAGTTTTGTGGGTTATTGTTTGTACATAGCTTCGTTGTCGTTAGTCTATGTTATATGTTACGATCTTCGTTTTCATTCGTTTTGTTGTTTTGTCCCAGTTACGTGTGTCAAATAAAGCATGTATACTGGAAACCTCGCTGCGCCTTTGTCTGTCCCTCAACAAGATCGTGACAAACACTTTTATAAACTTCAGAGTGTTTCCTATCCAATAGTACTAATTATGTGCATATCCTATTTTCTGGGCCTGAGTGGCAGGCATTTTACTTTGGGCACGCCAGACTCCAAAACCGTCACCTCTGCTGCCGCTCCCTAAGAAGTTAAAATGCAAATCAATTTCTAACATTTTTCACATGCGTTTTTCTGGATTTTTTTGTTATTCTGTCTCTCACTGTTCAAATAAACCTACCATTAAAATTATAGACTGATAATTTCTTTGTCAGTGGGCAAACGTACAAAATCAGCAAGGGATCAAATCCTTTTTTCCCTCACTGTAAGTACGCTACTTTTGACCATGACCCTTAGGGCTCTGGTCAAAAAAGTATTGCACTATATAGGGAATAGGGTGCCAATTGGGACGTAACCAAGGGAAGTCATGCCAAAGGTGGCTTATTGACCTCTATGGAGAGTGACCCTACCAGAGAATTAATCTTTTGATCAATCAGCCAATTATCCACCCAATCCAGGCTGTTCAGGCATAAAACTGATCCACTTCGACACTCTGCAGACTTCATTATGCAGGACTTGATAGGTCAGGTTGACTTTTGCTCTGGGAAAAAAATATGGTATTGGCTTAAATAGTAAATGGTGGGGATTTTAGCTTGATTATCTTGATTAACTTAACATATAGGAGTTCTCTTGAAGTGGAAAATATCTGTTTCTACCTCCGGAAACATTAACTATCTATTCATAGTTGTGTATCTAGTTCAACTGTCATAATATTGAAGGATTAGTATATACATGTGGGCATAGACTGTAAATAAAACACCCCTTTGTCCTTCATACAGGAAAAAGGCTATAGAAACCAAAACTGGGGAGTCCCAGAGAGAAAGACAGAGAGTGAGAGTCCCAACTTCATCAAGATTAATCACTGACATCTGGTGCTTTAGTAACCACCCTGTTTCCCAGCCCCGGTCGTGAGTGAATCATCAGCGACTGGGGACAGACTTGCAGAAAGGAATACACACAAACTTCTGTTGAATCTTTTGTCACTATGCTCAACCAGGGTGAGTCATGACAGCAGAGAGCATAGAACGTATGTTGTAAAGCACACACTATGAATTACATTGGGGAGGTAGAAAGACTGCTATCTGTAGGTGTATATCATCAGCAGAACAAAGTAAGGGATTGAAAAATGATTGGTTGTAGTGTACTCATCGATTATTTACTCCTTTGTAATGCAAATATTTCGGTGAGAGAGTCTGTGTATGTGTGGGTTTGTGTGTGTGTGTGTGTTTGTATGCATGTGTACTGTATGTAATCAGTGTGTATGGTGCGGGGGAAGGGGCGTATATGAGGTGAATGAAGAAATCCTTGACACCTATTGGTTGATTTAACGGAGTCCTGTTTGCAGATTTCTCAGAGGAAGATGAATTGATTGTGGGGAGAGAATAGACAGAGAAGGTCAGGCTGGGGTGGGGAGGCGATGGAGAGCGAGGGAGCGGAAGAGAGAGAAAAAGAGATGGCGAGAGAGGCTCCTCTCCTCTATTAGCAGTGGGGCCTGAAGGATGCAGTTCCTCTTGCCTGCCTGCCTGCGTATGTGGCTGACACCTGGTGCCTGGTGAATGGCTACAGTACATCATTACGTTGGCTCAACCCTGGGCTCCCGCTTAGAAAGTAAGAGGGAGGGGCTGGCTCTAGCTGACCCACTTCTACGCAACCTCCTTCAAACTTCATTATTTTTGTTATTGTTGATGTGATGGTGTGGAGCCGCAGACGGGGCTGGGGCTAGAGATGCGATGCCTCCCAAATGGTACCCTAGTACCTATTTAGTGCACTACTTTTGACCAGAGCCCAATCAATTCACTAAATAGGTACTAGGGTGCCTTTTGGGATGAAGGCACGGTGTTGGCGTAGAGCAGCCAGGCCAGGTGGAGTGGTCGAGGTGAGGCTATGATTGGTATATTGATTAAGGAGGAAGGGAATGAGCGGTGGTGGTTTTACTGTAATTAGATGGAGTCAGGAGGAGAATGGCCGTAACTACACGAGGTGACAAAGGTCCGGACCTAATTTGAAAACAATAATAAAAATATATATTTTGTACACAATAAAGAAAATCAATTTTGAGTCAACATCTTAATATTGCTCCCAGCGTTGATCAAGGCTCAGAACGTTTAATTTCTTGATCTGACAGTTCTATTCGCGAGGGCCTGAGACGGAATACGATCTACCCCAGCTCGTAGTTGGCTCTGCTGACAGTGTGTTTGCGAGATGCTGGACAAAAGGCAATTTTAAAATCGTCCCGCACCTCCTACAGTGGCTACAGACATCCCCCAAACAAACAAACTACTTTCTGAGAATGAGTGCACAACTGGTAAATAGTTGCTTATACTGTAGATATGTCAGGCAGTCAGTTGGCTAGCTGCCGGCAGAGACTACTATTGCAGTAACGTTGAAGGGCTCTGGCTAGTATTACTTAGCCAGCTTGAAGGATGAAGTAAGAAGCTAACGTTAAACGGAGCCTACTTCAGCAAAAATACGCTACTAACTTCTCATAATAACTTTGCTTTACAGAGAGTAGGCTACTGAGACAGACAGTGATGTGACGCTCAGTGGTGAGGCTGTGGCAGGCTGCAATGCATGCAGAAGGAAACAGAGATCGACTGAGGTGAATGAACCTACAGCAGCCAAGGTGATAATGGCTGGGTTCATTTTTGCTCTCTCTCTCTCTCGGTTGTCTTTGCTTTTATTTTTCAACAAATTTTATATCCAATTTCAGCCATCAATCCCGCGTTTCCAAGGGCGTCATCTCATTATTGATTGGAGGAAAGTGAAGAGACATGGACATTAGCACGCTGAAGGCCACAGAGGTGCTGAAGGAGATTCATGGGAGGGGCTTTCCCCATAATTCAGGCCCTGGACAAATAGTTCATTTCCAATAGCGTTGGCATTTGAAGAAATCAAATCCTTGATGTGAATTTAAAGCAGAGGCTGAAGAGGGGTGGTTCTGGACCTTGCAAAAACCTGGCAGGGAGTTCTGTGAGTCCCTTTAGTTATCTTTCAATTATTGTACCTACCGCGGCAACAACACCCCAGGAGATGGCTCTGTAGTCTAAACCGCAGTTAAAGGAGCAGTATAGATCAAATTAAAACAAACTGTAAAACTCCTTGAAATGCAAACATATGTAACAACTGCTTATGGTAGGTTTTAAAGGTGGTTAAGCTCAAAGGTAATATTTTCCATTCTCGACTGTCACATAAACAACTTCACTAGGCTGATGATTACTCCAGTTGAGTCTAGAGATGGGAATACATGACAGAATGAAATGGTCGCAGGTGTGAAGCCTGCAGAACACTGCAATTTTCCCCTCCGTGTGTGACTGACCATTAACCCTTGTGTGGTGTTCATGTTTTTGTCATTCACCCACAACATTATTTGGTTTTTAAAACAATACAGCCATATCAATTTAC
>QNTS01001791.1:382029-434544 GCA_003317085.1 Hucho hucho
TACGTAAAAATGCTTTATACTTAAATGTTGACATATCAATTACAAGCAATATAGACAGCATACATGGTTAAATCACGTTTATCAATAAAAGTGCTATTATTTTTATTTTTATAAAATGTGACTTTTGTAAACAAAAATCTATTATAATCAAGACATGGGTGGAATAAATCATATTTATCTTGAACAAATATGAATGAAACAAGGTTTTCATCACTATTGATGTTTCTTGCTTTGAACTGAACAAATTGGAATGACATTTTACATACAGTATTTTATGGAAATGATAAATGAGCCCCATTGAACACAAATTAAGGCCGGTCTACACACCACATGAGGGACAGAGTTTAACTGTGGACTTGATGCATGTGTACTGTCTTCCTGTCCTTCTTGGGTCCACACACATCGCACCGCTTCTTCTTGTTGCTACCGGCTGCAATCTAGAATGATGAAACCACTTAGTTCAGGAATGTTACTAACATCTCACTCACTCACTCACATACATACAGTTGAAGTCAGAAGTTTACATACACCTTAGCCAAATACATTTAAACTCAGCTTTTCACAATACTGGACATTTAATCCTAGTAAAAACTCACTGTCTTAGGTCAGTTAGGATCACCACATTATTTTAAGAATGTGAAATGTCAGAAACATAGTACAGAGAATTATTTATTTCAGCTTTTATTTCTTTCATCACATTCCCAGTGGGTCAGCAGTTTACATACACTCAATTACTATTTGGTAGCATTGCCTTTAAATTGTTTAACTTGGGTCAAACGTTTCGGGTAGCCTTCCACAAGCTTCCCATAATAAGTTGGGTTGAATTTTGGCCCATTCCTCCTGACAGAGCTGGTGTAACTGAGCCAGGTTTGTAGGCCATCACAGATCCAGGGCTTTGTGATGGCCACTCCAATACCTTGACTTTGTTGTCCTTAACTTCTTAGGCAGCGGCAGCAGAGGTGACGGTTTTGGAGAGTCTGGCGTGCCCAAAGTAAAATGCCTGCCACTCAGGTCCAGAAAATAGGATATGCACATAATTAGTACTATTGAATAGGAAACACTCTTTCTAAAACTGTTAAAATAATGTCTGTGAGTATAACAGAACTGATATAGCAGGCAAAAACCCGAGAAATTTCTGTCCAGAATTTTTTTTTGTGACCTTTGCTCTGTTTGATACTCTCCCTATTGATTTTAATGCTATCCAGCTCCGAGATTGCAGTACCTATGGCTTCCACTAGATGTCAACAGTCTTTTATACAGAGGTTGGAAGCTCTAGCCCTGAGCAGAACGGATAGGAACAGGAAATAGTCAAGGGAGCTCAGATGTCAACAACATTTCACTGGCGCGAGACCGTGTGCGCGCCCCACTGTATTTTCTTTTTATAACGTTTAGGTTACCATCCGAGTGAAATATTATCACTAATATTCATAAAAGGATAGCTAAGGTTGCATTATAAATGATCTATGATTTGTTTAGGAAAAGTTTATAGGTACATTTGAACGCGTTCTCTTCACGATTCAATGGACAATTCGACGTTGGATTTTCTGAACATAACGCGCCAACCAAACTAAGATTTATGGATATAATAAATGACTTTTTCTAACAAAAGAACCATTGGATGTCTTCGTTGGACACTTGGGAAGCCCTCAGCAGAAGTTCTTCGAAAGGTAAGGGATTTATTTTAGCTCTGATATTTAGCTCTGATATTTTTGTGTGACCCGCGCTGCATATGAATTTATGCTAATGCATAAATTATGGAGGTGCTATCCTCAAACAATCAAATGTTGTGCTTTCGCCGTGAAGCCTTTTTGAAATCTGACAACGCTGTGATATTGCCAAGAATCAGATCTTTTGATGACTATGCAACACTTGTATATTGATGAATGTTTAATAATTCTACTTTTGGATTTTGAATTTGGCGTCGTACATTTCACCGTGTAGTGTCGGGAGCCCGCTAGCGCGCCGCTACTCCCTAAGTAGTTAACGCCAAATTCAAAATCCAAAAGTTGAATTATTGCTGAGGGCTTCCCAAGTGTCCAACGAAGAGACATTATGTTAACACTTTTAGAAACTTCAGAGTGTTTCCTATCCAATAGTTCTAATTATGTGCATATCCTATTTTCTTGGCCTGAGTGGGAGACATTTTATTTGGGCACGCCAGACTCTCCAAAACCGTCACCTCGGGAACCGCTCCTTAAGAAGTTAAGCCATTTTGCCACAACTTTGGAAGTATGCTTGGGGTCATTGTCCATTTGGAAGACCCATTTGCGATGAAGCTTTAACTTCCTGACTGATGTCTTGAGATGTTGCTTTAATATATCCACATAATTTCCTGCCTCACGATGCCATCTATTATGTGAAGTGCACCAGTCCCTCCTGCAGCAAAGCAACCCCACAATATGATTTGTGCAGATAACAAAGAATTTTACGAAGTTCAGATGAGACTGATAACAGGTAATAATTAATTCATAGAAGACTAGTTGATCAGATATAAAAATATCTGAAGAGTTATATTTGGAACATTATAACTTTGTAATCTCAACATTTTCCGTGGTGCCCCGACTTCCCAGTTAATTTAAGTTTACATGATTAGTTTAATTAGTTCACTAAATAATAATTACACATAGAGAATTGACTTGATAAAATAAGTCTTCACATTTAATGATAGTAAAGACATGACACCTCAAAATTAGTGCAGTCCAGAATGATTTTCGGGATAGTGTCTGGGATGAACAGCTCAAAAGAAGACTTTATGTTCTGCACATGAGTAGCCGCCCTCTGCATCGGCCCTGGTTGCAACCTTATCAAATTGGCAGCCATGAGGGGTGGCTCATTCCTTGGGCAAGAAAACCATTCAATTTCACAATCTTTTGACATCCATATTTTTGTTGATGAGCTGGTTGCTGACGGGCTGGTCCTGGGGCTGGCTGCTGACGGGCTAGTCCTGGGGTTGAGGGTCAATCTCATTGTCTTCATCCAACTCACTCCGCATTGACAGACATGATCCTCATATTCAGAAAATTCTTCATCTTCCAAAGTGGAAGATGCTCTTTCCACACTACCTTTGCTCTCTGCAAAAATTATTTTCTAAGGGCCTCTGAGCAGAGATTATTTTTGCCGTACTGATTGATTGTGATAAGGAGCCACACATGCAAAGCTATTTATTTGTTGTGTCCCACCCCCAATTTGCACCTGGCTGGGGTAGTGTGTGGAAAATACTGAATATGTATCTAAATAATGTATGGAAATAATGTATTGGAATAACATTCTGCAGGTTCCTGTAGTTTCAAACACTACAAAGGGTAAAGAGTGCGAGAAAAGTGAAAGACAGGCAGACGGGCAGGGAGACAGGTTGTTGGTGCTATGTTGAAGCAGCATGCACAAGAAGGAGGAAAACAGAGTGAAGGCACACAGCAAACCTTTGTTTAATTTTTACTTATTTTCACCCACACACCCAAACACCACATATGTAATAAATGTGTAGGGGGGTGCACAGTGTTCACTCAATTAAATGTTTTTATTTGACATTTTCTTCACATAAAATGAGCCAAGACCAATGAGTCTCAGGTTGAAAAAGTAATTAATTGTGTCGTTTTTATTTTAGTAAACATTGAAAATAGGTTCCACAGACCCGAACACCACACAAGGGTTAAGATTTCATGACCATCCCCTGGTTTCACGTAGTCTCTCACACACACCCTGACCTCTATTAAGCCTGTCAGTTCTGGGAAAAACAATTAAGATATTGTGTCATTCTTCCCCACTTATCCCTCTCCACTCCCTCTCTTTTTCGAGTCTCCAGTTATTGTCACACAGCTCGCCGGTGGGCAAAGTGCACAATTAGTGGTGTGGGTGAAGCCTCAATTAACTTTGTATTTAGTGGTAGAGGTATAGGTGCCTGTGTTTGCCTATAGGTCTGTGCTTCTCTCGCATAGAGAAAGAGAGAGGGGGGGAAGAAGAGAGAGAGAGAGTCTGTCCTCCACACAACCTGCTCTAAGTAACGCAGACTGTGTAGCACAAGCAAGTGGAAGGAGAAGTGGAATGGGGTTTTGTTTTGAATTTTGAAATAATCAAATCCCTGTGTCTGAGGAGATTGCTGCTGTAGCTACCATTGTTTCCCATGGTGACAATGGCAGAGAACTCTCTTCTTCATCAAAGCAACCACCAGCCACCTCTCCCATCTCCCTCCCTCTATCTTCTCTCTCTCGTCCCCTCCCTCCATGCTCCCTACTCTCTCTCCCATCTATCCTTTCCCTCCCTCTCTCTGTCTCTTCATCCTCCATCACCCCTCATTGTCCTGGTGGTGCAGTCTCTACTCTCTAGTATATACACTACTCTCCTCTCCCAGTACAGGAGGGGAGCCTTGGAAAGTCGATTTTAATACGATGGAAGGGATGTATTCTCTGAGGGGTTGGACCATTATGTGGGTTGCGCCAGTGTTCAGTGCCTGGCCCTCTGCTCTCTCTGTAACCATGTTCAGGAGGAGGATATTTCACCACTGGCGGTAATGGAACTGATATGGTATAAGGTCAACCACTTAAAACAGTAAAAATAACATATACACACACACACACTAAAACACACACACACACATACCACCATTGTCTATCTTCTGTATATCATGTTAAATTTGTATTCACAATGAGTACACAGTATATTTTGGCATATTATATGGCAATAGTTGATTTGACAGGCTTACAGATTACATTTGGATATGAAAAAGCATGAGTTGACCTTAAACCCAAGTGAAAAAACCTCCAAAGCTCTCCCCATGTGAATGTAAGTGTGTGTGCGTGAGTAGGTGCGT
The DNA here is from genome assembly GCA_003317085.1 of Hucho hucho. Taxonomy (NCBI): domain Eukaryota; kingdom Metazoa; phylum Chordata; class Actinopteri; order Salmoniformes; family Salmonidae; genus Hucho; species Hucho hucho. The sequence goes on from QNTS01001791.1 coordinate 386,837, forward strand.
TCCTATGTGCATGTGTATGTGATGGTAGGAAACATCACCTCCACTCCGCTGATTCTCAACACTGGAGCCCCAAAAGGGTGCGTGCTCAGCCCCCTCCTGTACTCCCTGTTCACCCATGATAGCGTGGCCAAGCACGCCTCCAACTCAATCATCAACTTTTCAGACGACACAAGACTAGTAGGCTTGATTACCAACGATGACGAGACAGCCTACAGGGAGGAGGTGAGGGATCTGGGAGTGTGGTGCCTGGAAAACAACCTCTCACTCAACATTAACAAAACAAAGGAGACGATTGTGGACTTCAGGGAACAGCAGAGGATGCACCCCCTTATCTACATCGATGGGACCGCAGTGGAGAAGGTGGAAAGCGTCAAGTTCCTTGGCGTACACATCACTGACAAACTGAAATGGACCACCCACACAGACAGTGTGGTGAATAAGGCCTCTTCAACCTCAGGAGGCTAAAGAAATGTGGCTTATCACCTAAAATCCTCACAAACTTTTACAGATGCACAATTGAAAGCGTCCTGTCGGACTGTATCACCGCCTGGTACGGCAACTGCACCGCCCGGAACGGAAAGGCTCTCCAGAGGGTGGTGCTGTCTGTCAAACGCATTACCGGGGGCAAACTCTGATGTTTCTAAGAGTGTTAAAATATTGTCTGTGAGTATAACAGAACTGATATAACTGGCGAAAACCCGAGGAATTTCTGTCCTGGAAAAAGTGTTTTTGACACATTGCCTCATTTTGAACCCCTCCCTATTGAAAACAGACATATATGGGAGTAAGATTGCAGTACCTATTGCTTCCACTGGATGTCAACAGTCTCTAGACAGTGTTTGGTGATGTTAGGTTGCTCTGGATGGTAATAGAAGAAGAATTTTGAACTGGTCATCGGATGTAAACAAAAGAGGATGCGCGTTCACGGGCTCGCGCGCGCTGTGGTTTTTTCCTTTCCTATCGTCCAGTTTATAATCCAGTTGAAATATTATAGTAAATATACATAAAAGTGTTCCTAAGGATACATTATCAATGATGTTTGATTGTTCTTGGACAAGTGTATAGGTATAGGTTGAACCTTTTCTCTTCACGATTCAATGGGCGAGTGGACGCTGTATTTTATGATCATAACCCGCCAACCAAACAGAGATTTATGGATATAATAAATGACTTTTTATAACAAAAGAACCATTGGATGTCTTCGTTGGACACCTGGGAAGCCCTCAGCAGAAGTTCTTCAAAAGGTAAGGGATTTGTTTTCGCTGTGAAATGTGTTTTCTGTGAACCGCGATGGTTTATGAATTTATGCTAATGCTAAAAATATTGGAGGTGCTACCCTCAAACAATCAAATGTTGTGCTTTCGCCATGAAGCCTTTTTGATATCTGACAATGCTGTGATATTGCCAAGAATCAGAGCTTTTGATGACTATGCAACACTTGTATATTGATGAATGTTTAATAATTCAACTTTTGGATTTTGAATTTGGCGCCTTGCATTTCACCGGGTAGTGTCGGGCGAAAGCGCCCCACCACTTAGGGACTTAGGGAGTTAACTACTTAGGGAGAACCGGCACGCTAGCGGGTCGCTCCCGACACTACATGGTGAAATGTAAGGCGCCAAATTCAAAATCTAAAAGTTGAATTATTAAACATTCATCAATATACAAGTGTTGCATAGTCATCAAAAGCTTGGCTTCTTGGCAATATCACCGCGTTGTCAGATTTCAAAAAGGCTTCATGGCGAAAGCACAACATTTGATAGATTGCGGATAGCACCTACAATATTTATCCATTAGCATAAATTCATAACCCAACGCGGGTCTCAAAAAACGCATAAAATCGCTAATGTAAAATCCCTTACCTTTCGAAGAACTTCTGCTGAGGGCTTCCCAAGTGTCCAACGAAGACAATCCATGCTTCTTTTGTTAGAAAAAGTCATTTATTATATCCATGAATCTCCGTTTGGTTGCCGCGTTATGATCATAAAAAAATGAAGAGAACGTGTTCACATTATACCTATCATATTTCTTGAAACAAATCAAACATCATTTTTTATGTTTCCTTAGGTATCATTTTATGTATATTTACTATAATATTTCAACCAGATTGTAGCCTGAACGATAAGAAAGGAAAATAAAGTGGAGCGCGCACTCGGTTGCGCGCCCGCAAAATCTTGTTGACATCGGAGCTCACTTGACCATATTCTCTTCCTATCCGTTCTGGTCAGGGATACCGTTTCCTGGCTTTGTATAGAGATTGTTGACATCTAGTGGAAGCCATAGGTACTGAAATCTCGGAGCTGCTTGCCTTTGAAATCAATAGGGAGACTGTCAAACAGAGCAAAGGTCACAAAAAACTGTAATTCCGAATGGATTTTCCTCAGGTTTTCGCCTGCTATATCCGTTCGGTTATTCTCACAGACATTATGTTAACCGGGTAGCCGGAAAGTAGAGCATTGCGGTAGTCTAACCTAGAAGTGACAAAAGCATGGATACATTTTTCTGCATCGTTTTTGGACAGAAAGATTCTGATTTTTGCAATGGTACGTAGATGGAAAACGTCTGTCCTTGAAACAGTCAACATGTTCAGTAAAAGAGAGATCAGGGTCCAGAATAACGCCAAGGTCCTTCACAGTTTTATTTGAGATGACTGTACAACCATCAAGATTAATTATCAGATTTTTGGCACCTTACATTTCACCGGGTAGTGTCGGGAGTGCTAGCACCCCCGACACTACCCGGCTAGCGCCCCACTGCTCCCTACGTAGTTAAGGAATGGAACACTGGTCACTTTAAAAACGTCTTAGGGCTAGTGTCTAGTTTCCTGAATTTCCGCCTGTCTGACGTGCCCAAAGTAAACTGCCTGTTACTCAGGCCCAGAAGCTAGGATATGCATGAAATTGGTAGCATTGGATAAAAAACACTGAAGTTTCTAAAACTGTTAAAATAATGTCTGTGAGTATAACATAATTGATATGGCAGATGAAAATCTCTTCCAATCTCTTCCCAGGCTCTTCCAATGCAAAGCTATTGCTCCTATGTATTTCTGCCTCTCCGATTGCAGTACCTATGGCTTCCACTAGATGTCAACAGTCTTTAGACATGGTTTCAGGCTTGTTTCTTGAAAAAAGTAATTGGAGATTTTCTGAGGGGAGCTCGATAAGAATAGTAGTCTTTTGGCGCTCGTGAATGAGGGTGCGCTCTTCGTTATTTTCCTTTCCTATTGAGCATACTACTTTCCGTATTAAATATTATAGTTTATTTACATTTTAGAGTACCTGAGGATTAATTAGAAACATTGTTTGACTTGTTTGGACGAAGTTTACCGGTAGCTTTTTGGATTCCATTGTCTGCATGTTGAACGTGTAGATTACTGAAATCAATGGCACCAACTAAACAGACTTTTTGGGATATAAAGAAGGACTTTATCGAACAAAACAACCATTGATTGTGTAGCTGGGACCCTTGGGATTGCAAACAAAGGAAGATTTTCTAAAGTAAGTGATTTATTTTAGCGGTATTTGTGATTTTGTGACGCCTGTGCTGGTTGAAAAAAATCTTGAGGTAGGGCGCTGTTCTCAGACAATCGCATGGTATGCTTTCGCTGAAAAGCTTGTTGTAAATCGGACAATGCAATTCGATTAACAAGATTAAAAGCTTTTGAATGAAGTAAGACACTTGTATTTTCATGAATGTTTAATATTACGATTTTTTATTTGAATTGCGTGCCCTCCAATTTCACCGGATGTTGTCGACTGGTGTCCCGCTAGCGGTATGCCTAGCCTTAAGAAGTTGTAATAATGTATACATATCTGGCGTTACTCATCTCATATGTATATACCGTATTCTATACTATTCTACTGTATCTTAGTCCGTTCTGCTCAGCCATCGCTCGTCTATATGTGTATATAGTCTTAACTTCTCAGGGAGCAGCACCCGAGGTGACGGTTTTGGAGAGCCTGGCGTGCCCAAAGTAAAATGCCTCCCATTCAGGCCCAGAAAATAGGATATGCATATATTTAGTACCATTGGATAGGAAACACTCTGAATTTTCCAAAACTGTTAACCATTTGTCTGTGAGTGAAACAGAACGGATATGGCAGGCAAAACCCCGAGGAATTTCTGTCCTGGAAAAAGTGATTTTGACACATTGCTCATTTGGGAACCCCTCCCTCATGAAAATGACCATNGAGGCTGTCGTTTCTGACTATGACGCGCGAACCAAATGGAGATTTATGGATATAATACATGACTTTTTCTAACAAAAGAACCATGGATTGTCTTCGTTGGACACTTAGGATGACCTCAGCAGAAGTTCTTCAACAGGTAATTGATTTGTTTTCGCTGTGAAATGTGTTATGTGTGTGCCACGCTGGCTAATGAATTCATGGCTATGAGAAAGTATGTGAGGTGCTGCCCTCAAACAATCAAATGTAGTGCTTTCGCCGTAAAGCCTTTTTGAAATCTGACAACGCTGTGATATTGCCAAGAAACAGAGCTTTTGATGAGTATGAAACACTTGTATATTGGTGGATGTTTAATAATTCAACTTTGGGATTTTGAATTTGGCGCTTTACATTTTACCTGGTGGTGTCGGGGAGCGACCCACCGCTCCCTGTCTAGTTAAACATTCATCAATATACCTGTGTTGCATAGTCATCAAAAGCTCTGATTCTTGGCAATATCACAGCGTTGTCAGATTTCAAAAAGGCTTTACGGTGAAAGCACAACATTTGATTGTTTGAGGATAGCACCTACAATATTTATCCATTAGCATAAATTCATAAACCATCGCGGTTCACACAAAACCCATTTCACAGCGAAAACAAATCCCTTACCTTTTGTAGAACTTCTGCTGAGGGCTTCCCAAGTGTCCAACGAAGACATCCAATGGTTCTTTTGTTAGAAAAAGTCATTTATTATATCCATAAATCTCTGTTTGGTTGGCGCATTATGTTCATAAAATACAGCGTCCACTCGCCCATTGAACCGTGAAGAGCACTCGTTCAACCTATACCTATTGACTTGTCCAAGAACAATCAAACATCATTGATAATGTATCCTTAGGAACACTTTTATGTATATTTACTATAACATTTCAACCGGATTATAAATTGGACGATAGGAAAGGAAAAAAACAGAGTGCGCGTTTTTGAAATTCTTCTTCTATTACCATCCAGAGCAACCTAACATCACCAAACACTGTCTAGAGACTGTTGACATCCAGTGGAAGCAATAGGTACTGCAATCTTACTCCCATATATGTCTGTTTTCAATAGGGAAGGGTTCAAAATGAGGCAATGTGTCAAAAACACTTTTTCCAGGACAGAAATTCCTCGGGTTTTCACCTGATATATCAGTTCTGTTATACTCACAGACAAAATGTTAACACTCTTAGACACTTCAGAGTGTTTCCTATCCAATAGTACTAATTATGTGCATATCCTAGTTTCTGGGCCTGAGTGGCAGGCCTTTTACTTTGGGCACACCAGACTCTCCAAAACCGACACCTCAGCTGCTGCTCCCTAAGAAGTTAATAAGGATAGGTGTCCCGCAAGTGGGACAACTTCCGGTGAAACTGGAGGGCGCGCAATTCAAATAAATAATCATCAATATTATGGATTTTAAACATTTAGGTACATATAAGTGTCTTATATCGGCTGAAAGCTTAAATTCTTGTTAATCTAACTGCACTGCCCAACTTAGATTTGAGTAATCCACTCGTCTACTTGCAGAGAAAGGAATCCGAAAATCTACCCCTCAACTTTGTTTCAACAAGTCAAAAAAACTTTTATATTTACTGCTCAGACACCTGTGGTGGTTAATTTCTTTACTATCAAATGAGGAGAGACAAACTTATCACACAAGTCAGAGTTATACTTAAAATACATATTTAACAGTAAGAGCTTTGCAATAGCATCGGCTTCTCAACGAATTCACCACTTTCTCTGATGGTCTGTTGAGAGCGCCAACACAAATGTACAAAGGTCTTTTATAGCCAAGATACACCCCTTTCAACCTACAGGACGAACAACAGATATATAGAATGGGTCATAAGGTTAAGATCTGTATGAAAGATACCTATAATGCATAGCAGACAGTATCTGCTGTGTCAACAGTTTTCATTGTATCACCAGTGTCTGACCCTCCGACTCCAAACTGGAACCATCTCTCTCTGGTACCATATAGAACAGAAACATTAACTAATGCTCTGGAATGCTCTTTAGGTTTTCTCACCCAAAAGACATCGTAAATCTCCTCAGTGTTATCTCCCAGAGGCCCCATCCTCAGTAGAACACACACACAAAAGTTAACAGAATACTCTATTCATTTGAAATAAAACAACCATTTCATGTAATAAGTATTATAACAATCTTGCAATTTTTCCCTGACACACCCAAAAATGTAATCAAACTATAATATTTATTTAGGAAAGAAATATGTTCAGGTGCGTAATTTCTTCATGGCGTGTACAACCACGAATTTCCAAGACTGTGTCCTTCTCCTAAAACTGTTATTTCTTATTCGTTTTTAAAGTTACAAGCCTGAAACCTTGAACATAGACTGCTAATTTACAATATGACCTTTCTCTGGCATTTCTAAGAGGATGGTCTCTCGCAAAAAAAACATTTCCGGTTGGTTTTTCTTAGAAATTTCTCATACCATATCTATTGTGTTACACTCTCCTACAGTATTTTATATTTTATACAAACTTAAGAGTTTTCTTTCCAATGATACCAATTATATGCATATCCTGGCTTCAGGGCCTGACCTACAGGCAGTTTACTTTGGGCACGTCATTCAGGCAGGAAATTGAGAAAAAAGGGGCCTATCCCTATTAATTCATTCCTACTTAGATTTGTGTGTATACTTTAGACCTAAAATGAATTGAGCAACTAACTCACTTTGAGATGTGTTCAGTACTGCTTAACATTCAGCAGCTTTGTAATTATGAGATATACAAATATGTCGCCTAGTGATTTTCAGACAGCATGGAAATTTGACAACAAGTAATCAATTCACATACGCATCATTAGATAATGATAACACATTGGTCAGTGACTATAGGTTTTAAGATGTGTAGGCAGGCGCTTAGTTTGATTGATAAAAAAAAAATGCCACTGTAAAGCGGCAGACAGTTACTGGCTTTATGTGGCTTTGCACCAGTGACTGAGTTCCTCAATTTGTGATTGGATCTCGCCACTGCCAATACGCTTTTGGTTGAGCCCTGTCCCCAGAGGCAGCCAGTTAATGGTAAAGGAAAAAGGAGTTGAGCACAGCTTATGAGGAGAAAGGAGAAACCCACAATTTCTCCTCACTTTCACTTTTCATGGGTCTGAGATGTATTGCTTTGGTCTGCCGTAACAGTTCAGCAGTTAGCACTACCTGTTCTCTCTATTTCTCCTTGTGGGTACATGTGACCCATTCCAGGAAACTAGGCATATGTCGCGGGTCACTACTTCACAGGAGAGCCGTTTGAATGTAACCTTTTTTTATCAAAATGGGTTTTTTGGCTATTTCTGTCTATTTGAGCTGGTCAGTATGTCTAGGTAATCATGTCTAATGCAGGCTTTTTTTAAATGTATTGCGTTGTAAAACTGCTCGCTAGCTAACGTTACATTATTTATTTTGTATTTCATTACTATGAACATAACAAATACAAAAACAGAAATATACAAATGAGTACATCAACCTAACAGACAGGGGTATTACAGTGCCTTGTAAAAGTATTCATCCCCCTTGGCGGTTTTCCTATTTAGTTACATTACAACCTGTAATTTAAATGGATTTTTATTTGGATTTCATGTAATGGACATACACAAAATAGTCCAAATAGGTGAAATGAAATGAAAAAAATATATATATAAAAAAAAAAGGAAAGTGGTGCGTGCATATGTATTCACCCCCTTTGCTATGAAACCCCAAAATAAGATATGGTGCAACCAATTACCTTCAGAAATCACATAATTAGTTAAATAAAGTCCACCTGTGTGCAATCTAAGTGTCACATGATCTCAGTATATCTACACCCGTTCTGAATGGCCCCAGAGTCTGCAACACCACTAAGCAAGGCGCACCACCAAGTAAGCGGCACCATGATGACCAAGGAGCTCTCCAAACAGGTCAGGGACAAGGTTATGGAGAAGTACAGATCAGGGTTGGGTTATAAAAAAACATCAAACTTTGAACATCCCACGGAGCACCATTTAAATCCATTATTAAAAAAATGAAAAAATGTCACATTTCATAATATTCAGAGATAAACCAGATACGTGAGAAGGCATTAATAGACTCAATAGCTTTCCTGACTTCCTTATGATCTTTAAAAAAATAGTGGTGTCATCAAGGTCTATGTATATTTGTAAACAACAGCTGGTGCATGAAATCTAAGGAAATCTCGCCTGAGGTAGAGTATCTCATGATAATCTGTAGACCACACTAGAGTTTTCATCTATATTCTTCGTAGCTGTCTATTTACCACCACAAACCGATGCTGTCACTAAGACCACACTCAATGAACTGTAAAAGGCCATAAGCAAACAGGAAATCGCTCATCCAGAGGAAGCGCTCCTAGTGGCCGGGCACTTTAACTTCTCCGGGCTAGGGGGCAGTGTTCGGAAGTTCAGAGAGTCTGGTGTGCCCAAAGTAAAATGCCTGTTACTCAGGCCCAGAAGATAGGATATGCATATAATTTGTTATATTTGATAGAAAACACTTTGACATTTCTAAAGCTGTTAAAATAATGTCTGTGAGTATAACAGAACTGATATGGCAGGCGAAAACCAGAGGAAAATCCATCTGGAAAAATTGCTTTTTTGAGTTCCCATGCAATTGGTATGGTTTCCTATTGCACAATGAAAAGAATAGCTACCAGATTGCAGTATTTATGGCTTCCACTGGATGTCAACAGACTTTAGACAAGGTTTCAGGCTTGTTCTTTGAAAAATGAAAAAGTAGCTGTAGTTTATCATTGGGTTCCTCCTTGGGTCTGTAGTCCTGTGGCGCACGTGACTGAGTGCGCCCTCTTTGTTATTTATCTCCGGGGTTGAACATACATTTAAGACGGAATGTAGTATCATTTATTTACATATTAGGGTAACTGAGGATTGATTAGAAATGTTGTTTGACTTGTTTGGACGAAGTTTATCGGTAACTTTTTGGATTCTTTTGTCTGGTTCACATCAACAACACTATCCCAGAAACCCTAGACCCACTCCAATTTGCATAATGCCCCAAAACAGATCCACAGATGATTGATCAAATGTATTTATAAAACCCTTCTAACATCAGCTGATGTCACAGATTGCTGTACAGAAACCCAGCCTAACACTTCAAACAGCAAGCAATGCAGGTGTAGAAGCACGGTGTCTAGGAAAAACTCCCTAGAAAGGCCAGAAACTAGGAAGAAACCTAGAGAGGAACCAGGCTATGAGGGGTGGCCAGTCCTCTTCTGGCTGTGCCGGGTGGAGATTATAACAGAACATGGCCAAGATGTTCAAATGTTCATAGATGACCAGCAGGGTCAAATAATAATAGTCACAGGAGTAAAGATAATAATAACCTCAGGAGTAAATGTCAGTTGGATTTTCATAGCCGATCATTCAGAGTACCTCTACCGGTCCTGCTGTCTCTAGAGAGTTGGAAACAGCAGGTCTGGGACAGGTAGCACGTCTGGTAAACAGGTCAGGGTTCCATAGCCGCAGGCAGAACAGTTGAAACTGGAGCAGCAGCACAGCCAGGTGGACTGGGGACAGCAAGGAGTCATCAGGCCAAGTAGTCCTGAAGAATAGTCCTTGGGCTCAGGTCCTCAGAGAGAGAGAGAGAGACAATTAGAGAGAGCATGCTTATATTGACACAGGACACCGGATAAGAGAGGAGAAATACTCCAGATATAACAGACTAACCCTAGCCCCCCGACACATAAATTACTGCAGCATAAATATTGGAGGCTGAGACAGGAGGGGTCGGGAGACACTGTGGCCCTGTCCAACGATACCCCCAGACAGGGCCAAACAGGCAGGATATAACCCCATCCACTCTGCCGAAGCACAGCCCCCACACCACTAGTGGGATATCTTCAACCACCAACTTACCATCCTGAGACAAGGCCGAGTATAGCCCACAAAGGGGGGCGCCAACCCGGACAGGAAGATCACGTCAGTGATCTCAAGCGACGCACCCCCCAACCAGGACGGCATGGAAGAGCACCAGTAAGCCAGTGACTCAGCCCCTGTAATAGGGTTAGAGGCAGAGAATCCCAGTGGATAGGGGAACCGGCCAGGCAGAGACAGCAAGGGCGGTTCATTACTCCAGTGCCTTTCCGTTCACCTTCACACTCCTGGGCCAGACTACACTCAATCATAAGACCTACTGAAGAGATGAGTCTTCAATAAAGACTTCAAGGTTGAGACCGAGTCTGCGTCTCTCACATGGATAGGCAGACCATTCCATAAAAATGGAGCTCTATAGAAGAAAGCCCTGCTTCCAGCTGTTTGCTTAGAAATTCTAGGGACAGTAAGGAGGTCTGCGTCTTGTGACCGTAACGTACGTGTAGGTATGTAAGGCAGGACCAAATCGGAAAGATGTGTAGGAGCAAGCCCATGTAATGCTTTGCAGGTTAGCAGTAAAACCTTGAAATCAGCCCTTGCCTTAACAGGAAGCCAGTGTAGAGAGGCTAGCACAGGAGTAATATGATCAAATTTTGGGGTTCTAGTCAAGATTCTAGCAGCCGTGTTTAGCACTAACTGAAGTTTATTTCGCGCTTTAACTTCTTAGGGAGCGGCAGCAGAGGTGACGGTTTTGGAGAGTCTAGCGTGCCCAAAGTAAAATGCCTGCCACCCAGGCCCAGAAACTAGGATATGCACAATTAGTACTATTGGATAGGAAACACTCTGAAGTTTCTAAAAGTGTTAAAATATTGTATGTGAGTATAACAGAACTGATATAGCAGGTGAAAACCCTAGGAATTTCTGTCCTGGAAAAAGTGTTTTTGACACATTGCCTCATTTTGAACCCCTCCCTATTGAAAACAGCTATATATGGGAGTAAGATTGCAGTACCGATTGCTTCCACTGGATATCAACAGTCTCTAGACAGTGTTTGGTGATGTTAGGTTGCTCTGGATGGTAATAGAAAAAGTATTTTGAACTAGTCACCAGATGTAAACAGAAGAGGATGCGCATTCACGGGCTCGCGCGCGCTGTGTTTTTTTTCCTAACATCCAGTTTATAATCCGGTTGAAATATTATAGTAAATATACATAAAAGTGTTCCTAAGGATACATTATCAATGATGTTTGATTGTTCTTGGACAAGTGTATAGGTTTAACGCGTTCTCTTCACGGTTCAATGGGCGAGTGGACGCTGTATTTTATGATCATAACGCGCCAACCAAACAGAGATTTATGGATATAACAAATGACTTTTTCTAACAAAAGAACCATTGGATGTCTTCGTTGGACACTTGAAGCCCTCAGCAGAAGTTCTACAAAAGGTAAGGGATTTGTTTTCGCTGTGAAATGTGTTTTGTGTGAACCGCAAAGGTTTATGAATTTATGCTATTGGCTAAATATTGGAGGTGCTACCCTCAAACAATCAAATGTTGTGCTTTCGCCGTAAAGCCTTTTTGAAATCTGACAACGCTGTGATATTGCTAAGAATCAGAGCTTTTGATGACTATGCAACACTTGTATATTGATGAATGTTTAATAATTCAACTTTTGGATTTTGAATTTGGCACCTTGCTATATCAGTTCTGTTATACTCACATACATTATTTTAACACTTTTAGAAACTTCAGAGTGTTTCCTATCCAATAGTACTAATTATGTGCATATCCTATTTTCTGGGCCTGAGTGGCAGGCATTTTACTTTGGGCACGGCAGACTCTCCAAAACCGTCACCTCACCTGCCGCTCCCTAAGAAGTTAAGGAGGGGTCCCTAAAAGGCATTGGCCATTCAATCAATTAGTGATGAAATGGCGGTGATACTCTCAACACATCGAATGGCGTCCAGCCTGTAGTGTCGAGAAGGAGAAGGTAAGCGGGGGGTGCTTTCCTCAGTAGATTCTCTATAGTCATGTGCGCGTAAACAATTGTTGCATTGGAACTCCGGTTGGTCAACATTGTCCTGGAAGAGAGAATAGTAAATACAGCTCCTGCAGCACAAAAACATTTTATATTTTTCCTCTGATCATGGAAGCCTCTATGATCTATACAGGCCGTTACTAAATACACCAAAAATAATTGACTCAAATAGACTCTAGTCTGTTAAACATTCTGCAACAAACAATTCACTCTCAACAATTTGTGCACCTGCTCTCCTTCCAGTCAAAGAGTGTGCATGACTGCTGGTTTGGGTCAAGGAAGTCAGGTGAATGAACGGGGACATAGCTAGCTAACTACACTGTACAATTCATAATAGACTGGTACTATATAGTCAGCTAGCTAGCTATACATATTGCCAGACAGTAAATACATAATTGATTTAACAAAAACAGACATTTTTGTCATATGATAATGTTATTTGGTCATATGATTATGGCAGGGTTTAAAGACAGGCAATAGAGAGAGAGAGCACCGCCCATGTTGAGGCAAGGAGAGGACTAACATGTCATCAGGTGAGAATTACAGTTTCAGTATAAGGCGCCATCAGTTCAACTCCTCATGTTTGCTGACTGTAGCCCAAGAGCAAAAACAAAACAGTTGTTGCCAGAATTCTGATTTCATTTGGTTGTCATTGAGGTTGAAGACGTGGCTGCACCCAACAATGACACAAACAGATTGAACGACGTTGCCTTCTGTCATATCCAGCAGAAGAAGCTGGATACCATAGATAGGAAAACAATATGCCAGAAATGTATTGCTGGCAGTGACAGGCATAAACAGGTAATTGGTGCATTTAAGTGAACTGAGACTGAAGATCTGACCCCTCTCTGTACCACTATATGTCCACTTTTATATAAGGTTGCAACTGGTTATTGACTGATATTGAATGTTTGTTTCACTTGATGGTGAATGACAATGAGTTTTTGCTATGTATTTCTGAATATTGCTTGAGCATAACGCAATACTGATTTGTTTATTTTGAAGTCTATTGCTTTTATTTCATATTTTAAGAGTTATATTTTGACTGTCACTTAATTATTTTATGAGTTAATATTGCAATTAAGTTCTGTAACCAAGTAATACATTTCTGGACTCAGATTTCCTGACTTCTATTAAGTTATTTGAGTATAATCAATTAGTTATTCAAGACCATGTACTAGCCAAGCGTGGTAAAGGGTACACAAATAGAATAATGGGTTTTGACATTTTAAATGTAGTTAACTTCTTAGGGAGCGGCAGCTGAGGTGTCGGTATTGGAGAGTCTGGCATGCCCAAAGTAAAATGCCTGCCACTCAGGCCCAGAAAATAAGTAGTTAAAGAAGGGGTGTGGTGGTGACTTTTGGGACTTTTAAGAGTAAGAACACAATTTAAAGTAATATAGAAAATTATTGGTATTTCAGTTGGGGTGTATTGACCAAATTATCAGCACATTTTTGGATCAGTGTGATTACATCTCTCCATAGAGGAGAGGTCAACCGACGTGTACGACAGCGCGTTCCAGTTCCTGCCAATATCCAGCAACTGCACACAGCCATTGAAGCGGAGTGGGACAACATTCCACAGGCCACAATAAACATTCTGATCAACCCTATGCGAAAGATGTGTCGCGCTGCATGAGGCAAATGGTGGTCACACCAGATTCTGACTGATTTTCTGATCCGCACATTTTTTTTTTAAAGGTATCTGTGACCAACATCTGTATTCAGTCGTGAAATCCATAGATTATAGCCTACTTTACTTATTTCAATTTTCAGATTTCCTTATACTGTATGAACTGTAAATTAGTAAAATCTTTGAAAATTGTTGCATGTTGCATTTCTATTTTTGTTCAGTGTACATAAACGTAGACTCAACTACTGTAGCAATGAACTTAATCGCACATGCTAGAGCTGCAGTATGCAACACGCACTCTCCGACAATGGGTATGTGCATTAAGTTGTTTGGTTAGAAAGTACTTGTACACTCAGAACTTTTATGTATCACGGTGGTTATTTTACCAGTCATGGCAGATACCTACTACTGAAAGTTGAAATGACCCTGGTGCCACGTGCCGGCCTTGTTCCAGGTGCCATGGGTAGAACTATGGGCACAAGCTTTGAATGTGAAATGTTTTGTCAGATGAATTTACACCTGGCTTCCTGGCAGCAAGGTGAGTCAGTGTCCTCTACGAGGCACACACACACACACATCACCATCTGACTCAGTGGCTCCATCCAAATGGCACCTTGTTCCCCATATAGTGCACTACTTTTGACCAGGCTCCATACACAAATTCTCCAGTGTTCAAAAAAAATATGTATAGGACCACAAAGATTCCATTTATTAACTTATGAGTGTGGTTCTTTATAGAACCTTCAAAAAAGGTTGTATACAGCATCAAAAAGTTATCCACTATGCACAGCAAATTCTCCAGTATTAAAAAGAGAAACATTGTACACAGTGTTAAATCAACACTGGAAGCGTTGAGTCTGTGGACCCATATAGACACAGGAACAGTGTTAAATTAACACACTGCTTAGTGTAAAGCCTTTTTCAAATATTTCCCAGAGTGCTTTGCCTTTCGATTAAATTCTAGGGATACCACCCATGACTGTCTTTGTAAACTACGGGCTTGATTTGGTCTTATGTTGCAAAATTTTACTTTGTTTTTTTACATTGGCTAAAAGTAGAGACTCAGATATAGAATATGGTATATCATACACTACAGTTGAGGAACAATGGGAAAGTAATTCTGCTTTGAAAGTTGATAAACTTGTAACCTCACTTTTGATGAAATATCCTTTGAATATTTTGGTAAACCTACTGGAGAGCTCTTCTTTGTCTACACCCATTCAGCATCGTTCACACCCTCTTAAGCCTTAGCCCCACCCATGTCTTTAAGGATTCGCATGTGAGGCCATGTACTAAACAAACAAATTTCAAGACTTAAGGCTGGTTTATACTACATGTGTATTTGTGAATTAAATCTGTAGTGCCAGAGTGCACTCTGAACGTTCGTAAACTTCGAGTGTTGTCAGATTGTCAGATCACTCTCTGGAGTGTTCAGAGCCCACACCGGACGTTCTGGCCGAGGAGTAGGGTTGATCCGAGGGTTCTGACCTAACAACATCAGTCAGGCTCCCAAGCTAACTGCCTAACATTGGCTAACTTGCTAGCTACTTCCAGACACATGAGAGAACAGCCCACTGACCATTTTACTTGCCCTAGCAGAGCTGGTTAGGCTGTTTTTATGTTATCCAGAGCTTTGGAGACTAACTGTCCTGCTGGCAACAATTTAATTACACTTATTTGCTGACGTTTACTGACACCGGTCATATTCAACAGGATTCGTAAATTTGGAAGTTATTCTGCATTCTGGCACACTCAGACGACAGTGCTCTGAAAACAGTAGATAACGAGAGTGAATTTACCAGCTACATCTATCGACAAATGTTGCAGTGACATCATGAACATTCTATTGAAATGGTTACTTGCATAGTGGGCTCTTCTGTTTAGACATGTAGCTAGATAGCTAAGCAATGAACCATAATCCCAACTCATAAAGTTACTACCCTGCACTGATCTGTAGGTACCTAACCAACTAGGTTCAATGTTAGGTAGCTAACATTAGGCTATAACAAATAAAAGCCAATGGCTCTGAGATACGAACAATATTACTACACAGATCATACACGTAACGTTAGCATGTAAGCCAGTCAGCTAACGTTAGCTAGATACCTAACAGTACGCATGAACTTGAAATGAAAATTACTTTGACAAAATTAGAAATGTGTAATATCTGAAAATGTAGCTAGCTAGACTATTTTACCCATATACATGGATGGACACTTCTCCCTCTCTGTCACGGATGACATGGTTGCCCTTAGTTTGAAGATGTCATCCGGAGACAGGTGTTTTATACAGCCTTCTGTGTGTTCTCATTTCGACTCCATCTGCATATTTGCAATCAAAGGCCAAAATATTCTCCATCTCCTTAGCTATCAAACTCTTATTCTACAGGGCCTTCCACTGATTTCAAAACTCGGTCCTCCAGATAGTGGAGAGCTATACTTTCGCAGTTATACTATGTGATATCTACGGGGTCAATTTCATGCCATACAGTTGAAGTCGGACGTTTACATACACTTAGGTTGGAGTCATTAAAAAAAAAATTCAACCACTCCACAAATTTCTTGTTAACAATCTATAGTTTTGGCAAGTCGGTTAGGACATCTATTTTGTGCATCACACAAGTAATTTTGCCAACAATTGATTACAGACAGATTATTTCACTTATAATTCACTATATCACAATTCCAGTGGGTCAGAAGTTTATATACACTAAGTTGACTGTGCCTTTAAACAGCTTGGAAAATTCCAGAAAATTATGTCATGGCTTTAGAAGCTTCTGATAGTCTAATTGACATAATTTGAGGCAATTGGAGGTGTACCTGTGGATATATTTCAAGGCCTACCTTCAAACTCAGTGCCTCTTTGCTTGACATCATGGGAAAATCAAAAGAGATCAGCCAAAAAAAATTGTAGACCTCCACAAGTCTGGTTCATCCTTGGGAGCAATTTCCAAATGCCTGAAGGTACCACGTTCATCTGTACAAACAATAGTACGCAAGTATAAACACCATGGGACCACACAGCCATCATACCGCTCAGGAAAATAACTTTTTGGCCATATTGACCATCGTTATGTTTGGAGGAAAACGGGGGAGGCTTGCATGCCGAAGAACACCATCCCAACCGTGAAGCACGGGGGTGGCAGCATCATGTTGTGGGGGTGCTTTTCTGCAGGAGGAACTGGTGCACTTCACAAAATAGATGGCATCACGAGGGAGGAAAATTATGTGGATATATTGAAGCAATATCTCAAGACATCAGTCAGGAAGTTAAAGCTACTTAAGTAGGCAATAGAAAAAAAGTCTGTCTATCATGTTCATTGATTGGGTTAAGATGAACCGTCACTCCAAAACTAGTGGACCAATGGAGACTCATTGTATACGCCTCCCTCTAAACCTTCACGGAAAAATAATGCCAAAACTCGCAATCGAAAAGACTGGCAATGAAAGCAAAGAAACAGACATCGAAAGCAAAGACACGAGTAGCGTAACCAAAAGGTAGTACATGCAGGCAAGAGAATTGGCTAAATGTATTCAATAGGATTGGTTGCTGTGAAAGTTTAACCGAAAAAAAAATTGCATTCATTTTCAAATATATATTTTAATCATTTGTCATAGAGTTTTGCTCTCGCTTTAAAATTACTTGCTTACAAGTTTTTTTTTTTTTTTAGATCTTATTTTTGTTTACAATTCTAGACATTTTGCTTTCAATTGTTTTGATTTTCGATTTCAACGTCCATTATTTCACCAGTCCTCTATTCTTTTATTTATTCTCAAACTTAATTCTTCTGACCAGGTGAATCCTGGTGCAAATTAATATTAGGAAGGTGTTCTTAATATTTTATACACTCAGTGTATGGTATGGTTGTTGTCCTAGAGTAAAACTCTTGTGTTGGCTTTAGCCTAGGTACTTGCCTAATTACAACCACAAGCTGAAGGTTGACATAATATAATAATGATGTCTCTGTCAGTAACAAATACAGTCATGGGTGGTAACTCTACTATTCATTTGAAAGCAAAAGGCATCCTGGTAAATATGCAAATTAGGCATGTTGTCAATTACTCTACAGTAGTGCTTTGCAAACACCATAATCAAGTTCATTTGAACACTTTAAGAGTTTAATGGGGAACACTGCAACAGAGTTAAATTTTTAACACTTTCATACTGTTATTTTAACACCAGTTCAGTGGGACTCATATGTTCACTGAAAATAATGTACATTTAACACAAGTTAAATGTCCACCATTGATTTTGGTGCGATTAATGCAAGTCGCGGCTATAAAGAAGACACTTCAAGTCAATCTTCAATCACTCATCTACAATTACACTGAGAATACTCTCAATTCTGCATAATGTGCTGGTAAAGGTAATTAGTCTGAACAGACTTTACATGAACCTGAATAGTTATTCTGAAAGAGGCTGAAAAAGCCTACTTGTGTGTGTGAAATGCCTTTATTCTGAGAGCAAAGACATAGAAGAGCTCTTCATATTCACGATGTGTCTTAAAGGTCAGTTGCGTAACATGTCTTGATCTTCGCATTCTTACAGTACAAGGACAAAATAACTGCCTGAAGTAATAACCATTCATTAAGGAACTCGAACTCAATACCTGGTCTGAAGCATGCTTCCTGTAGACAAGTCTCCCCTACTGTCATTTTGTCAATATGTACCAATGCCAATGGACACATTGTAAATCTACGCTTTTTTGAGTGTGACAGATATAAGCACATGATGCTCCAACTAAATATACAGAAATATTATTGCAAAGGATTGTCAACATTCAGGGCACTGGGAGAAATGGCTTTTGCAAGGTTATCGAAAAACCAAGGAAATAGATGGGTTGGTTGTTTAGCAATAAAGCCGACACGTGCACAACTATGGGGAAAAATCCTGTTGGCTTAGACTGTTGACAACATGTAAACTATATTTAGTCTCCAAATATTTATTGAAACATGAATACATTTGAACACTAGTCTCTCAAATACGTCGTTACAGTTGTTAGTTATACAAGACATGGTATCAATAACGAGATACAACGAGCTGAAACGTGCCACCTACGATTCCTCACATTGCAGCTTCTTGTTATTGTTGACAGCTAGCTAACCATTCAGAATCATAACACCACACAGCCTTCTGCCTCATCGATGCATGTGCATGATTTGTCAGCCAAACCGTCTATTGGACATGCAGTTACCAGGTTGCAAGCTGTGTGTATTACAGTTAGAATGGCCTCTGTTGCAGTTACCCAAACAGCCGCAGTACACATACTGAATACCTTACGAATGCACTGTATGTACAGTACACATACAAGATGTGTACTATACATACAGTGCATTCGGAAGGTATTCAAACCTATTCCCTTTTCCACATTTTGTTAATTAAGTTACAGCCTAATTCTTAATGTATTAAATATATTTTTGAACTCATCAATCTACCCCATAATGACAAAGTTAAAACAGGTTTTTAGAAACGTATGAAAACGTACAAAAAATAAAAAAAAGGAAATATCTTACCTAGATAAGTATTCAGACTCTTAGCTATAAGAATAAATTGAGCTCAGGTGCATCCTGTTTCCATTTATCATCCTTAAGCTGTTTCTACATCTTGACTGGAGCCCACCTGTGGTAAATTAAATTGATTGGATATTATTTGCAAAGGCACACACCCATCTATATAAGGTCCCAGAGTTGACAGTGCATGTCAGAGCAAAACCAAGCCATGCGGTCGAAGGAATTGTCAGTAGAGCTAAGAGACATGATTGTACCGAGCCATAGATCTGGGGAAAGGTACCAAAACATTCCTGCAGCATTGAATGGAAGAAGTTTGGAACCACCAAGATTTTTCCTAGAGCTGGTTGCCCGGCCAAACTGAACAATCAGTAGAGAAGAGCCTTGGTCAGGGAGGTCACCAAGAGATCCAGAGTTCCTCTGTGGAGATGGGAGAACCTTCCAGAAGGACACCCATCTCTGCAGCACTCCACCAATCAGGCCTTTATGGTAGAGTAGCCAGTTGAAAGCCACTCCTGAGTAAAAGGCACATGACAGCCGGCTTGGAGTTTGCCAAAAGGCACTTAAAGGACTCTTAGACCATGAGAAACAAAATTCTCTGGTCTGATGAAACCAAGATTGAACTTTTTGGCCTGAATGCCAAGCGTCACGTCTGGAGGAAATCTTTCACCATCCCTACCGTGAAGCATTGTGGTGGCAGCATCATGCTCAGGGGATGTTTTTCAGCGGCAAGGATTGGGAGACTAGTCAAGATCGAGGGAAAAATAAACAGAGAAAAGTACAGAGAACTCCTTGATGAAATCCTGCTTCAGAGTGCTGAGGACCTCAGACTGGGACAAATGTTCACCTTCCAACAGGACAATGACCCTAAGCACACAGCGGTGGTGTTAGGGAACTCTTGGTGTACGCAGGAGTGGCTTCGGGACAAGTCTCTGAATGTCCTTGAGTTGCCCAGCCAGAGCCCAGACTTGAACCCAATCGAACATCTCTGGAAAGACCCGAAAATAGCTGTGCAGCGACGCTCCACATCCAACCTGACAGAGCTTGAGAGGATCTGCAGAGATGAATGGGAGAACCTCCCCAAATACAGGTGTGCAAAGCTTGTAGCGTCATACCCATGAAGACTTGAGGCTGTAATTGCTGCCAAAGATGCTTCAACCAAAGTACTGAGTAAAGGGTCTGAATACTTATTTTTAATAAGTTTGCAAAAACGTCTAAAAAACTGTTTGCGCTTCATCATTATGGGTTATTGTGTGTAAATTGATGATGAGGAAAAAATGATTTAATCAATTTTAGAATTAGGCATAAATGTAACAAAATTTGGAAAAGGTCAAGGGGTCTGAATCCTTTGCGAATGTAGTCTGTAGTCTTTGGCAGCGATGTAGTCTGCACCACTGCTTTAAGATATTATCTTGCTTTGTCATTCGTTGTGCTCTCAAGATGACTGGCAAGTTTGTTCTGAGAAAGCTATGTCCCAGCAGAATGGCACACTGTTGAGGTCGTACATTGCCAGTGTCCAGCCCAGTGAGTTTCCACAGTAGCAGTGGAGGTTTAGACAGAGGATGGTCTCAAAGGGCTAGCTTGACCATCAAAGGATTGTTTCATCTGTGAATTCTGTTGTTGCATTACGACAGAGATCTGATGCATGGAGATGCACAGCGGAACCCGGTGCCTCAAATTACCCATGTCCATGCTCCTCTATGAAAAAGAAAATAAGGAAGAAAAGTAGCAGAAATTCAAAACCATAAAATACAACGCAACAGCATACATTCCTGAAAATAAACGTCAGAATATGCAGCATCAGAGTTTTCAATTAAATTAAAATGTGTGCAAATGGCAAATGGCTTTAATCTCAGTTCCAGTTGGCAGATCTACATACAGTGCCTTCAGAAAGTTTATAGACCAGATCTACACACAGCACACCATAATGACAAAGCAAAAACAGGTTTTTAGACATTTTTGCTAATTTATAAAAAACTCAAATATGACATTTACATGAGTATTCAGAGCCTTTACTCAGTACTTTGTTAAGGCACCTTTGGAAGCAATTGCAGCCTCAAGTCGTCTTGAGTATGACGCTACTTTCAGAAACAATGGGATCCATGCCTTCCATCACAATACTTACAGGTATGACATTTGGTTTGAAAGTAGTTGTCAATGTTGTACTAAAGAGTTTTGTGCCGAGATCGGATTGGTGAACATATTTTGCTAAAAAAAAAAAAACTTTCATCTATTACAGTACAATACACAATGTGGGAAGCAAAAAAACAAAGGGTTGATTAAAACATGCTAGTTCAATTGGCCCTTAACCTTCCGGTGTGACAACAGAGACGGACCCTGTGGGAAACAAAGGACAAGACCCAAAGGACGTGTCACGACTTCCGCCGAAGTCGGTCCCTCTCCTTGTTCGGGCGGTGTTCGGCTGTCTACGTCACCGGTCTTCTAGCTACCGCCGATCCACTTTTCAATTTCTGTTTGTTTTGTCTTCATTATACACACATGGATTCTATTTCCATAATTACATGTTCCTTGTTTAAACCCTCTGGTTCCCCCATGGTTTTGTGCGTGTTTGTTCTATGTTAGATGGTCTGTATTTGTGAGCTTGATTTTTACTACTATTTGGTAGTTTGTATTTTGAGTAAAATATATGTGATTACTCATCTCCGTTGTCCTGCGCCTGACTCTGCTTACCTGCTACACTGAGACCCCTGACAGGACGGTAGCACACAGATATCTGACTAATGGTATCACATGACGCCCGGCCTACCTATATAACATCTGTGACCCTTTCCTCAGGGCTGTCCTAAACATCCACAAGGACAACATGACAACATGCTGGTGTGGACAGCTCTCACTTCCTGGCTCTAGGCATTTTGTGTGGAAATCTTGTCACTTTTAGGTTGCAGTCTTCATTTTAGAGTAGGTGCAGGTGAAGGGAATGTTACTAGAATGTGTTCACATCAGCCAGATGGGGAGATTGTGGTTGGAGATGTAAGAAAATAGCTGCTCTGATGACCCCTGAGAAGCATCTGAAACCCCAAACTGTGTGACATGTAATTTCAACAGAGAACACTTCCATTGTAATAACCAAATTACGCAAACTGTTTAAAATGGGTTAAATCAGGTTACTACACATCTCTCTCGGGACAATTTAAGACATGTAGCTAGCTAGCTAGGTAAACAATGAACCATAAGCACAGCTCATGACATTACTAACCTGCATGTATCTGCAGGTAGCAACCAATCAGGTTCAATGTTAGCTAGCTAACATTAGGCTATAGCTAGCTAAGCATATGGCTCTCAGATACGAATAATACGGTCAAACACATAACGTTAGCTAGTGTGCCAGCCAGCTAATGTTAGATAGCTAGCTAAACAATTAACCTAATCACAACTCATGACGTTACTACCCTGCAGGTAACTTAGCTAACAAACCAGGTTCAATGTTAGCTAGCTAATATTAGGCTATAGCTAGCCAAGCAAATAGCTCTGACATACAAATAATAAGATCATACATGTAACATTAGCTAGAGAGCCAGCCAGCTAATGTTAGCTAGCTAGCTAGGTAAACAATTAACCATAATCACAACTCATGACGTTACGACCCTGCATGAATCTACAGGTGACTAAGCAACCAGGTTCCATGTTAGCTAGCTAACATTAGGCTATAGCTAGCCAAGCAAATGGCTCTTTCTGTCAAAATTAGAAACGTGTAATATGTGAAAATCTAGCTAGCTAGACTATCTTACTCATATACATCATTCATGGATGGACGCGTCTCCTGTCGGATGCAATGGT
Organism: Hucho hucho; assembly: GCA_003317085.1. Taxonomy (NCBI): domain Eukaryota; kingdom Metazoa; phylum Chordata; class Actinopteri; order Salmoniformes; family Salmonidae; genus Hucho; species Hucho hucho. Next base: position 409,859 of record QNTS01001791.1, read on the forward strand.
TGCCCTTGTTTTTTCAAACTCCTTAGAGATCATACTCAAATTCCACTGATTTCAAAACTCAGTCCTCCAGAAAGTGGAGAGCACCACTTATGAAGTTTAAGAAGCGCTACACAGAATTACCTAGACATACTTATCAGCTCAAATAGATAGAAGTGTGCTATATGGCAAACCAATCCCAACTCATCTCTTGGCATGTCCAGCCCACTCATCTCAGCCAATCATGGCTAGCGGGAAGGTTGCTGACTTTTTCTGTGGCTAAACAAACTAGGCTCGTAATTTATAAATTGTATTTGTATTTACAGATGGAATACAAGTTTGTTATTAAGGCACATGAAAGTTCACATGTTCGAGAAGGCATTTCTGCCAAAAAACGCATTTTGATAAAAAAACAATGTTTACATTCAAACGGCTCTCCTGTGAAGTAGTGACCCATGACAGTAGTTTCCTGAAGCGGGTCAGATTTGTGTTAACTTCTTAGGGAGCGGCAGCAGAGGTGATGGTTTTGGAGAGTCTGGCGTGCCCAAAATGCCTGCCACTCAGGCCCAGAAAATAGGATATGCACATAATTAGTACTATTGGATAGGAAACACTCTGAAGTTTCTAAGAGTGTTAAAATATTGTCTGTGAGTATAACAGAACGGATATAGCAGGCAAAAATCCGAGGAATTTCTGTCCTGGAAAAAGTGATTTTGACACATTGCCTCATTTTGAACCCCTCCCTATTGAAAATGACCATATATGGGAGTAAGATTGCAGTACCTATTGCTTCCACTGGATGTCAACAGTCTCTAGACAGTGTTTGATGATGTTTAGTTGCTCTGGATGGTAATAGAAGAAGAATTTTGAAGTGGTCATCGGATGTAAACAGAAGAGGATGCGCGTTCACGGGCTCGCGAGCGAGCGTTGTGGTTTTTCCTTTCCTATCGTCCAGTTTATAATCCGGTTGAAATATTATGGTAAATATACATACAAGTGTTCCTAAGGATACAATGATGTTTGATTGTTCTTGGACAAGTGTATAGGTANCTCCTAATCTCAGCTTGTTACCTGTATAAAAGACACCTGTCCACAGAAGCAATCAATCAATCAGATTCCAAACTCTCCACCATGGCCAAGACCAAAGAGCTCTCCAAGGATGTCAGGGACAAGATTGTAGACCTACACAAGGCTGGAATGGGCTACAAGACCATCGCCAAGCAGCTTGGTGAGAAGGTGACAACAGTTGGTGCGATTATTCGCAAATGGAAGAAACACAAAATAACTGTCAATCTCCCTCGGCCTGGGGCTCCATGCAAGATCTCACCTCGTGGAGTTGCAATGATCATGAGAACGGTGAGGAATCAGCCCAGACCTACACGGGAGGATCTTGTCAATGATCTCAAGGCAGCTGGGAAAGGGAGAACCTCCCAAATACAGGTGTGCAAAGCTTGTACTGTCATACCCAAGAAGACTCGATGATATAATCGCTGCCAAAGGTGCTTCAACAAAGTTCTGAGTAAAGTGTCTGAATACTTATGTAAATGTGATATTTTTTTATTTTAAATAATTTAGCAAAAAAATCTAAAACCTGTTTTTGCTTTGTCATTATGGGGTATTGTGTGTAGATTGATGTGTGGGGAAAAACAATGCAATACATTTTAGAATAAGGTGTGTAACGTAACAAAATGTGGGAAAAGTAAAGGGGTCTGAACTTTCCAAAGGCACTGTATATAGTATATGTGAAGGTTGAATATAAACTGAACAACAATACAAATGCAACATGTAAAGTTTTGGTCCCGTGTTTCAAGAGTTTAAATAAAACATCCCAGTAATGTTCTATGCGTACTAAAACCTTATCTCGCTCAAATGTTCTGCACAGATTGGTTTACATCCCTGTTAGTGAGCATTTCTCCTTTACCAACATAATTAATCCACTTGACAAGTGTGGCATATCAAAAAGCTGATTAAAGAGCATGATCATTACACATGTGCACCTTGTGCTGAGGAAAATAAAATATGCAGTTTGGTCACACAACACAATACCACAACAGTCTCAAGTTTTGACGGAGCGTGCAATTGGCATGCTGACTGCAGGAATGTCCAGCAGAGCTGTTGCCAGAGAATTTAAATTTAATTTCTCTACCATTAGCCACCTCCAACCTTGAGTGCCCCATGCTGGCGGTGGGGTTATGATATGGGCAGGCATAAGCTACAGACAACAAACACAAATTGCATTTTATTGATGGCAATTTGAATGCACAAAGATACCGTGATGAGATCCTGAGGCTCATTGTCATGCCGTTCATCTGCCGCCATCACCCCATGTTTCAGCATAATAATGCACGGCCCCATGTCGCAAGGATCTGTACATAATTCCTGGAAGCTGGAAATGTCCCAGTTCTTCCATGGCCTGCATATTCAACAGACATATTACCCATTGAGCATGTTAGGGATTCTCTGGATCGACGTGTACGACATTGTGTTCCAGTCCTGCCAATATCCAACAACTTCGGCACAGCCATTGAAGAGGAGTGGGACAACAGGCCACAATCAACATCCTGAGCAGCTCTATGCAAAGGAGATGTGTCGCGCTGCATGAGGCAAATGGTGGTCACACCAGATACTGACTGGTATTCCGATCCACGCCCCTACCTGTTGTGACCAACAGATGCATATCTGTATTCCCAGTCATGTGAAATCCGTAGATTAGGGCCTAACACATTTTTACAATTAGCTGATTTCCTTATATGATCTATAACTCAGTAAAATCTTTAAAATTGCTGCATTCTGCATTCATATTTGATTTAGTATGAAATCGAAATTAGATTAGCTGTTGTACTCTCTTAGAAAAAAGGGTTCATAAAGGGTTCTTATATGGACTGTCCTATAAGGACACATGCGCCGAATACAACAAGTGTACAGTCATGGCCAAAAGTTTTGAGAATGACACAAATATACATTTTCACAAAGTCTGCTGCTTCAGTTTGTATGATGTCAATTTGCATATACTCTAGAATGTCATGAAGAGTGATCAGATGAATTGCAATTAATTCCCTCATTGCCATGCAAATGAACTGAATCCACCAAAAACATTTCCACTGAATTTCAGCCCTGCCACAAAAGGACCAGCTGACATCATGTCAGTGATTCGCTCGTTAACACAGGTGTGAGCGTTGACGAGGACAAGGCTGGAGATCACTCTGTCATGCTGATTGAGTTCGAATAACAGACTGGAAGCTTCAAAAGGAGGGTGGTGCTTGGAATCATTGTTCTTCCTCTTTCAACTATGGTTACCTGCAAGGAAACACATGCCGTCATCATTGCTTTGCACAAAAAGGGCTTCACTGGCAAGGATATTGCTGCCAGTAAGATTGCACCTAAATCAACCATTTATCGGATCATCAAGAACTTCAAGGAGAGCGGTTCAATTGTTGTGAAGAAGGCTTCAGGGCGCCCAAGAAAGTCCAGCAAGCGCCAGGACCATCTCCTAAGGTTTATTCAGCTGCGGGATTGGGGCTCCACCAGTACAGAGCTTGCTCAGGAATGGCAGCAGGCAGGTGTGAATGCATCTGCACGCACAGTGAGGCAAAGACTTTTGGAGGATGGCCTGGTGTCAAGAAGGGAAGGAAAGAACCCACTTCTCTCCAGGAGAAACATCAGGGACAGACTGATATTCTGCAAAAGGTACAGGGATTGGANGTAAAGTCATTTTCTCTGATGAATCCCCTTTCCGATTGTTTGGGGCATCCGGGAAAAAAGCTTGTCCGGAGAAGACAAGGTGAGCGCTACCATCAGTCAGTCCTGTGTCATGCCAACAGTAAAGCATCCTGAGACCATTCATGTGTGGGGTTGCTTCTCAGCCAAGGGAGTGGGCTCACTCACAATTTTGCCTAAGAACACAGTCATGAATAAAGAATGGTACCAACACATCCTCCGAGAGCAACTTCTCCCAACCATCCAGGAACAGTTTGGTGACGAACAATGCCTTTTCCAGCATGATGGAGCACCTTGCCATAAGGCAAAAGTGATACCTAAGTGGCTCGGGGAACAAAACATCAATATTTTGGGTCCATGGCCAGGAAACTCCCCAGAGAACTTGTGGTCAATCCTCAAGAGGCGGGTGGACAAAGAAAAACCCACAAATTCTGACAAACTCCAAGCATTGATTATGCAAGAAGGGGCTGCCATCAGTCAGGATGTGGCCCAGAAGTTAATTGACAGCATGCCAGGGAGGATTGCAGAGGTCTTGAAAAAGAATCAACTTCATGTAATTGTCAATAAAAGCCTTTGACACTTATGAAATGCTTGTAATTATACTTCAGTATTCCTGCTGCTTCAGTGTCTTTAGATATTTTTGTCAAACTAAACAACAGTGCAGTTCAAGAATAGTTAAGATATTTACCAAATAAAGTAAAGTAAAAAATACTAAAAAGTAACACAATAACATAACAATAACAAGGCTATATACAGGGGGTACCGGTCCCGAGTAAGAGGGAGAGGGTACAGGTTTGAGGTAATTTGTACATGTAGGTAGGGGTGTAGTGACTATGTATAGAAAATAAACAGCGAGTAGCAGCAGTGTACAAAACAAATGGAGGGGGGGGTCAATGTAATAGTCCGGTGGCCATTTGATTAATTGTTCAGCAGTCTTATGGCATGGGGGTAAAAGTTGTTAATATTAATTCTGATTTTGCATAAAACCTGGTTGAGGAAATGCTGTCATGGAATTTGTATCAAATTGTGTTTGAAGGGCTCTTGAGTTTCAAATAGATTTTACTGTATTATGGTACACATGAGAGAATCAATACAGTAAAAAATGCAGAGAGCATTCTGGTGATGCAGTTTTTACAGAACAAAACAGTAAAGTGTAGTAGACAAGGACACAGAGACACACAGAGAGAGAGAGAGAGATCTCCACGGATATTTGCTCAGTTCTTGTCTTCTATCCTCCCCATATTTAGAAACTTATTCACATCCCAAATAAATTTTGTAATTAGAAAAACAGGTGTTTTATTTTGAGGTGGTGTCCAATTTAACCGCAGAGCTGTGTGGCCTTAAATTTCCATAACAAAACATGGGTTGTTTCCTTTATACTCGGGATTATGTTTGCTGGATGATGTTCTAATGTTTCTAGCCCTGATCCCTGGGTGAATATCCGTAACAACTGAGCAATTGAGTAAATTTTTGGGGTGAATATTTATTGTTGTGTGTCAGGTTGGGTACTATGTCAGAAAAATAGACTAATAAAGGTTGTTTTGTATTACAACTATGCTTTCTGGCCAACCTTTCCAGAGGTCTTGGATAGGAAGAAATAGATTTCTAATGAGAAACAACCTCTATGAAATCAAATAGGTGATTGTAGAGAATCTCTGGTTGATTGGTTCATGAGAGATAAACTTGACAACATTAGATACCCCAATGGGCCGTGGATGGGGAAGCTTAATCTCATTCAACCACTATGATCTATCAGAAGTGACTCTTTTTGCCAGTGGCATCATTTCAGAACACTCCTTTTGGTTCCAAGGGCAAGGAGAGTGCCCATTGAGGCTAGTGTATTGATTACTTCAGGATTTGATTAAACTCTCGGCTCTACTCCAAATATAAGACAATCGCTTTGAGATAACCTCAGATCAGGATTAATGCTGTTTAGCGATACTGCTAGTGCACTTCTCATATGTAAAGCTTAACATAAGAATTCAAATGTATCTATGAGGTTTTACTTTTCAAGATGTATCATCTAAACACTGTGACAACCATTCTTACATCAACTCTGAGGTTTCATTGTAGGTTCAATAATTGAGAGAAAAATATGTAGTACAATAGCTCAAACCAACATTGGAGGGTCATTCCACCAATTCTGTAACTTAGTTTCACCTAATTTTAACATTCTGTCATAAAGAGCACATGTTCAACTTCATAAAAAAACAATAATCCCATATCAGGAGGTTAAATAAAGAAATTACTATAGTAAGTACATATTAACCTTCACAATCGTGGGAATTGGCCTATCTGCATAGGGCTAAATTGGAATGTTTCTTACAGAAGAAATATGAAATGCATGAGCATGGTAGCAATTGAAAGAGATCAGTTTGGAGATCATGGGAAAATGATTAGACCAAAGTTGATGACACAACAGTTCACCTGGCACAAGACTGAATCCAAACAATATACTGTTGATTTTATGTGCATTTTACTTTACTGTACTTTTCACATTTGTTGACAATGAAATCTGAAAATACTCTGAATACATTCAGTAACATGTTAACAGAGTGAAAAGAAGGAAGGCAGTCCAGAGTAACATATTCTAAAACATGCATCCTGCTTGCAACAAGGCACTAAAGTATAACTGTAAAAAATGTGGTAAAGCAATTCACTTTTTGTACTGAATACAAAGTGTTATGTTATGAGCAACTCCAATACAACACATTACTGAGTAACACTCTCCATATTTTCAAGCGTCACGTTATGTGTAGGCTTGTAATCGTTAAGGACTGACAATGGAGCATAACACAGGCAAAATCCTACAGGAAAACCTGGTTCAGTCTGCTTTCCACCCGACACTGGGAGATTAATTCACCTTTCAGCAGGACAATAACCTAAAACACAAGGCCAAATCTACACTGGAGTTGCTTCCCAAGATGACAGTAACTGTTTCTGAGTGGCGGAGTTACAGTTTTGACTTAGATCTTCTTGAAAATATATGGCAAGACCTGAAAAATATTGTCTAGCAATGATCAACAACAAAAATTGACAGAGCTGGAAGAATTTTTTGAAGAATAATGTGCAAATGTTGGTCAATCCAGGTGTGGAAAACTCTTACCCAGAAATAATCACAGCTGTAATCACTGCTAAAGGTGATTATAACATGTATGGACTCGAGGGGTTGAATACTTATCTAATCAAGGTCTATTAGTGTTTTATTTTTCATAATTGTCTTACAAATGTTATACATTTTCATCCACTTTGACACTGCAGAGTATTTTGTATAGATCGTTGACAAAAAAATGACAATTAAATCTATTTTAATCCCACTGTGTAACACAAGAAAATGTGAAAAAAGTCAAGGGGTGGTGCGAATACTTTCTGAAGCATTGTATGTTAGAGGGATGTAGCTTTAATTTGATTTATGTTGATATTGTGTAGCTGATATAACAGGTTGTGTTTAATGGTATGAAGATAATTTCATGAAAAGACAGCGTGCACATATTGCTAATTTCACATTTACAGAAAACATCTTCAGATTACTTGATTAAGGATTTGATTTAGCATTACAAAAGAAACAATGCAAATAGGATGTGAGGAACCCAATGTGTGGGAGTACACATTCCACTAATTTCCTGCATGTCACCTGCTGAGGGCACAGAAATATTACACTACTACATATGCCAAAGCCAAACATACTGTAAATACAGCATTCATATATAACTAAATTATGAGGACATAACTATTTATTACGTTAACCTATTTGTAAGCCAAAACATAATTACTGGATTCACATCTATGGTTATTCAAATCAGAATGTAAAAGAAAACAACTGAAAAGAGGCACTGAAGTAGACAGATGTCATGAACAACATAAATGGTGGGGTTGTTTTGAATGATATGTTTCTACAGTACACTTCCTACTTAATACATCATCATCTGTAATTAAAATTATGACATTTTAATGCAAATAGCAATAATGTTAAAAGTGACAATGCACCAATTCCGCATGTGTTTCTCTGTTACTCATTAAGAAAAACAAGATGTCTTGTGGATGTGGTTCAATGTGGCAGTTACTGATGTTTGTCCTCCAGGAGACACCATAGGAACAAAGCCAGTCAGAATGAATCTAATATCAGGGCTGCGTACTTTTTTATGGTCTGGAACGTTGAATTGGAAAGAAACAATGCTGTACTGAACGACCAGTTGAAAAACGGGGAGGGTTGTTGGCTTGGGGAAGCTGTCAGCATGGCCACTGCCCTTTAAATATGTCACTCATTGGTTAAAGCCACAACCACCAAACAAAAGCGAACATACCTCAAAGTCTGTTAATTATTGTACAAGAACATTCAGTACAAACTGTTTCGCAACTTAGTAAACTTCAAGTGAACTGAACGCACCTCAGATCTTTCTCACTGTCTGTGTGTTCTGTGGTCAGATTGGATAGAGGCAATCACTGCAGCTGTGTATCCCATGTTGGTGGGCAAGTGAGCATTGTCGAAATCAAATCCCAACCCTCAAGTGATTATGACGAACTCACTTTCAAAACTCAGTTTTGGACGAGACTGACTTTAAGAACAAAATTATTCTATTTACACCTTGTAGTCAATTTTGACATCAGAATAAATCAAATTTTATTTGTCACATGCGCCGAATACAACAGGTGTAGACCTTACTGTGAAATCCTTACTTACAAGCCCTTAACCAACAATGCAGTTCAAGAAATAGAGTTAAGAAAATATTTACTAAAGTAAAAAATAAAATAAAAAGTAACACAATAAAATAACAATAACGAGGCTATTGGGGGTACCGGTACTGAGTCAATGTGCGGGGGTACCGGTTAGTCGAGGTAGAAGCTGCGTTGCTACAGATGCTGGTTAGATACCTGTGCCGGCTGCGACCGGGAGACCTATGAGGCAATGGTGGGCTTTTGGTTTCTCTCCCTCTAAAAACAGAAATAAATAATCCTAAATAACAAACTAGCTTTATTTACAAATTCGTAAGAATTTCTCACCCCATGTTCAAGATTGGCCTTTTTAGGTTATTTGAAAACAAAATAATCTCCAAAATATCATTGTTTTTTAAAGAAAGCGATTTATTATTAATTGATTTAGAATGATATAAAAGCCCCTTAGATATTAATTTAGAATCCTCCAATCCTCTAAATATTATTATTGGCGGAGAGTCACGTCATAGATAAAAAAAAAAAGATATATACTGTAGGCCTACCGTAGGCAACATTAGTCTCACTAGTGTTGAGTAATGTTCTGGTAAAAGTGGTGTAGGTGTTATTTATTTAAAAAGCATATTGAAGTTAGAAGCAATAGGATTTGAAGCAATAGCCTACCTGCGTGTGGTCAACTATTTCAGCACTGTTTCGCGCTGCTCTGAGACAAGCATGGGGACTGGTCTTGATAAATCAATGAGATTTTTATTTTCACGGAATCTACGTTTGGGTATTGGTTAGACTACAATTAGGGTGTGGAAATGTTATGCTCTTAGTACTGTAGCCTACTCCTGACCGTCACATACAGCGCCATATTTTCCTAACGGAAACTCTGAAGGTTTTGTTTTTCGTTTTTCTTGGAATAGAAACACCATAATATTAATCTAATTAAACAAAATGTCTCAATCCCATATACTATGATCTTACAAAAAAGGTTTTAAATTCTCTAGTACAGCAAATATTGAAGACTATCAAATGCTTCTCAAAGATTCCCTCTGGTGTTCAAACTAGCACTAACTAGCATTAATGGCAACAATGGCTGACAATTAAATAACGTGCCATACAATTTTGTGGCAGCCCGCAAGGTGTGCTGCAGTATGACGCAACTTTACAGGAAAAACCACTGTAGGTAGTGGTAAAGTGACAATGCATAGATAATAAACAGCGAGTAGCAGCAGTGTAAAAACAAGGGGGGGGGTCAATGTAAATAGTCCGGGTGGCCGTTTGATTAATTGTTCAGCAGTCTTATGGCTTGGGGGTAGAAGCTGTTAAGGAGTCTTTTGGACCTAGACTTGGCTCTCTGGTACTGTTTGCCGTGCGATAGCACAGAGAACAGTCTATGACTTGGGTGACTGGAGTCTGACAATTTTTTGGGCCTTCCTCTGACACCTAGTATATAGGTCCTGGATGGCAGGAAGCTTGGCCCCAGTGATGTACTGGGCTGTACACACTGCCATCTGTAGCGCCTTACTTTTGGATGCCGAGCAGATGCCATGCCAGGAGGTGATGCAAATGGTCCGGATGCTCTCGATGGTGCAGCTGTAGAACTTTGTGAGGATCTGGGGACCCCATGCTAAATATTTATATTCTCCTGAGGGGTAAAAGGCGTTGTCGTGCCCTGTTCACAACTTTCTTGGTGTGTTTGGACCATGATAGTTTGTTGGTGATGTGGACGCGTGTTCGGCCCGCCTTTTCCTGTAGTTCACAATCATCTCTTTTGTCTTGCTCGCGTTGAGGGAGAGGTTGTTGTACTGGCACCACACTGCCAGGTCTCTGAAGTCCTCCCTATAGGCTGTCATCGTTGTCGGTGATCAGGCCTACCACCGTTGTGTCGTCAAAAAACTTAATGATGATGTTGGAGTTGTGCTTGGCCACGCAGCCGTGGTTGAACAGGGAGTAAAGCTGCTTGAGAGAATGCCAAGAGTGTGCAAAGCTGTCATCAAGGCAAAGGATGGCTACTTTGTAGAATCTCAAATATAAAATATATTTTGATTTGTTTAACACTTGTTTGGTTACTACATGAATCAATGTGTTATTTTATAGTTTTGATGTCTTCACTATTATTCTACAATGTAGAAAATAGTAAAAATAAAGAATAAACCTTGGAATGAGTAGGTGTGTCCAAACTTTGGACTTTTGTGTCCAAACTTTATCATTTCACTTAATCTTCCAGCATAAAATGAAAAATAATTTGAGATCAGCGTTTTACAATAACAGGAAAGTAAAGTCAAAATTAATAGCAATCAAGTTAATTCAAATTAAAAACAGACCAACGCACACAGATTAGACATTTATGTTAAAGTGATTCGATGAAAGATAATTAAACGGAACAAGACAGAGTATAGGAGAGTGAGGACTGCATCTTAAATAGCACTTTATTCCTTTTATAGTGCACTAATTTTAAACAAAGATCTTGGTCAAAAGTAGTGCACTATAAAAGGAATATGTTTGCGTTTTAGATGCACACAAAGTGAAAGCAACACAGTAGTGTTATCACAGAGTCCTTACCAGCCTCCCTCAGCAGGCCTTCTGATATAGTTTTCTGAAAATGACACGAATCCCAGAGACACAGGCCCACTGCTTTAGAGGACCCACACTGTCAAGGAAATTGCCTTTGAGACAGGAGGGTGGAGTATTATGTTCAGACCCCCTGCTCCTAGACAATTCCTGACCCCCTAATCCACTGGTATCTGTTGTTCAACTCCACTGCTTCTATCCCCTTCCCCACAATCTCTATTTCTCTCACTATATAATTTTAGATTTATGGTAGAATACATTTTCCAAAATACAGTAATTATTTAGATATTTGAGTTTTCCACTTAGGGAAAGGTTAGAGATAGGACACACTCTCCTGAAGAGCCTGCAGCCTGCATGATTTCGGCCATTGTAGCGTAGGCAGGCTCCTAGATCAGGATGAATATTTCATATTATTATTATTAGGGAGATGTTTCTGGCAATGGTAATGTATGTCTGGCTAGTACGATAGTTAGTCTGGACCAATCTGAGATATAAGCAGTAATGGAATAGTGAAACATCAATTAGTGATTTACTGGACTGCGCTTCTCCACCCTAGAGCCGCGTTTTGTAATCTGCGCTGAATACATTTGAATAGGAAGCCTGCTAATGAGCCTTAATGAAGACTTTTGCCATAGGGCTGCTTTGGTTGGCTGTACTGATGGCCTCATTTGAGGAGTCAGCCTCTGGGAACAGGTGACCCATGGTCAACAAGTGTCCCTGGACAGGCAGGGTTTTACCTTCACTCTTTCAACAGATGGTGCTATGAAATTATTGCCATGCATAGATTGCAATAAACCAATTCCACCTGAGCCAGATTGCGATATATAATGGGCCGTTTTTGGATTGCGAAAACAACACCAATAATTGTGTGATGGCGGGGATGCAGTGATGTTCCAAACAAAACTACTAGAAGTGTGCTTGCTCTAGTTCCTCAACAGCACAGCTAGGAGAGCTCAAAAAAGCATCTTATAGTTGAAGACTCTTCTTAGAATCAATAAAAGTTCATTAAAATGACTTAGAAACTGTGCACACTTTGGAGAGGTTTGTTGCAACTTTGTGTGTGGCCACCTGGTGTGTCCACAAGTCGTTCCTCTCACTCAAACCCTTGTGATTTGTTTGACTTATGTTGCACCTACCCCACATTTTCCAGGAACGTTCTTAACTTCTTAGGGAGCAGCTCCCGAGGTGACGGTTTTGGAGAGCCTGGCGTGCCCAAAGTAAAATGCCTCCCACTCAGGCCCAGAAAATAGGATATGCACATAATTAGTACTATTGGATAGGAAACACTCTGAAGATTCTAAGAGTGTTAAAATATTGTCTGTGAGTATAACAGAACGGATATGGCAGGCAAAAACCCGAGGAATTTCTGTCCTGGAAAAAGTGATTTTGACACATTGCCTCATATTGAACCCCTCCCTTATGAAAATGCCCATATAAGGGAGTAAGATTTCAGTACCTATTGCTTCCACTGGATGAGAAGTGGTCACAGAGAAGTAAACAGAAGAGAATGCACGTTCACCGGCTTGCGCGCGCTGTGGTTTTTTCCTTTCCTATCGCCCAGTTTATATTCCGGTTGAAATATTATACTAAATATACATAAAAGTGTTGCTAAGGATACATTATCAATGATGTTTGATTGTTCTTGGACAAGTTTATAGGTATAGTTTGAACGAGTTCTCTTCACGGTTCAATGGGCGAGTGGACGCTGTATTTTCTCAAACGGAGATTTATGGATATAATACATGACGTTTTCTAACAAAAGAACCATGGATTGTCTTCGTTGGACACTTGGGAAGCCCTCAGCAGAAGTTCTTCAAAAGGTAATTGATTTGTTTTCGCTGTGAAATGTGTTTTGTGTGAACCGCGATGGTTTATGAATTTATGGTAATGGAAAAATATTGGAGGTGCTACCCTCAAACAATCAAATGTAGTGCTTTCACCGTAAAGCCTTTTTGAAATCTGACAACGCTGTGATATTGCCAAGAAGCAGAGCTTTTGATGACTATGCAACACTTGTATATTGATGAATGTTTAATAATTCAACTTTTGGATTTTGAATTTGGCGCCTTGCATTTCACCGGGTAGTGTCGGGAGTGGGGCGCTAGCTAGCTGCTCCTTAAGAGGTTAATTAGGTTAGTATTGTGGAGTAACTACAAGTTGTTGACCATCCTCAGTTTTCTTCAATCACAGCTATTAAACTCTGTAAATGTTTTTAAGTCACCAATCACAGAAAAACTTGAAAACAAACAGTAGATATCATACATTGGGTTGCTAACAATGATAGAAAGGAAAAAGTCCCTAGTGAACAAAGCCGATATGACAGCTTGGTAGACAAAAGAAAGGGGGTGTGAACCAAAAAAGAGTGGGAAACTCATAGAGGATTACTACACTCAGAGAAATTGCTAATACTTTACAGGAGTGACCGCTCATTTGAAAAAATAAATTGCAATTCATATTTACGCCCATATGTCATCGTTGTCTTCTCTGTTGGAATCCAGTCCATCTGCTGGAGAGCATCAGAGTCTCTGTGGTTGCATTTCCCCGAAGATCAATGTCTTTCATGGTTGTTAGAATGAATACTTCAGAGTACCATTCAGAAATGTTCTCATAGAATAGATTTTTCGGCATTTGTCTGTATTCTCATCCTAGGTTTACGTAATTTCTAGCTACAGACTAGTAATTTGTGTCTTCTAGAATTTCTCACTTATTCTGTAGTGAATCAACAGTCACAGGGTTTATCCATTTCAGCCATGTAGCCAATACTCCACATGGTATAGTCTTGTCCTTTGGTAGAGTTATGGTTTAAATTACTTCACACACCAGCATCACCTGGCATGTTTTGGTCTTAGAAATTCAACCATTTGCATCCTTAGTTTACACCGGGGTTTTTGTGGTCTGGTGTGAATTTCATCTGGAGTGGGTTTCAGTAGAAAAGGGCGGTTCCATGATGCCAACATAATGTCCATGCTCACGTGGGCGTGGCCACTGACTGATTAATCTTTATATGAAAAACACATACTCTCATTTATAAGGTTAACATCACATTACATCTTTTCACAAATAGTTTCATGTTTAATCACATACGTTTCACAATCTTTAGATGAAAACCTGACAGCTGGGAAATGTGCACTTTATGAGATACTGTTATGTGTGTTTCCTGTCCTTCATGAAAGACAATAGTGCCCAGATTGCAGTTTTTATGATTCATTAAATAGTACCGGCAAAACCCCAGTCTCAACATCAACAGTGGAGGCAACTCCGGGATGCTTACTTCCTTAATCAGCACAACAGTTTTTAGCTGTGCTAACATAATTGCAAAAGGGTTTTCTAATGATCAATTAGCCTTTTAAAATTATTAACTTGGATTAGCTAACACAACGTGCCATTGGAACACAGGAGTGGTGGTTGCTGATAATGGGCCTCTATACGCCTATGTAGATATTCCATAAAAAATCTACAGTTTCTAGCTACAGTAGTCATTTACAACATTACCAATGTCTATACTGTATTTCTGATCAATTTGATGTTATTTAATGGATGAAAAAATTGCTTTCAAAAACAAGGACATTTCTAAGTGACACCAAACTTTTGAACGGTAGAGTATGTTGCCATAACATTATTTGAAAAGCTGGTCATGGCTCACATAAATACCACAATTCAAGACACTGTGGACCCACTCCAATTCACATACCGCCCCAACAGATCCACAGATGACACAATCTCTATTGAACTACAAACTGCCCCCTCCCACCTAAACAAGAGGAACATCAATGTGAGAATGCTGTTCATTGACGACAGCTCAACTATTCAACATAGTGCCCTCCAAGCTCAGGATCCTGGGACTAAACACCTCCCTCTGCAACTGGATCTTGGACTTCTTGACGGGCTGCCCACAGGTGTTGAAGGTAGGCAATGACACATCCAGAACGCTGACCGTCAACACAAGGGCCTCTCAGGGGTGCGTGCTTAGTTCCCTGCTCTCTTCCCTTTTCACCCATGACTGTGTGGCTGCCCACAACTCCAACACCACCATCAAGTTTACAGATGACACAACAGTGGTAGGCCTGATCACCAATGACGATGAGACCACCTATAGAGAGGAGGTCAGGAGGGCTCTAGTGGAGTGGGTAGAGAGCTTCAAGTACCTTGGTTTTCACGTCACTAAGGAATTAACATGATCCACACACAACAACACAGTCATGAAGAAGGCACGACAATGCCTCTTCCCCCTCAGGAGGCTGAAAAGATTTGGCATTGGCCCTCAGATCCTCAAAAAGTTATACAGCTTCTCCATTGCATTTAGCAACCAAATTAGCCAAATCATTAGCTAGCAAGTCTCACTGCTGCTCAGAACCCCCAGCATAAACCAGGACCACACTGTTTTACTTAGAATACTAGGACCCTGAGTTATGACCGGGAGCGTGAGGGTTTCTCTCTCATGCACATCAGGGTTAGTGCAAAGTGTTGAACAGAAGTATTGGACACATACACAGCTCAAGAATAAAATGCTACAGGAATTAGTTTTCCAAGCAGTGTGACTTACTGTGCATGTATATGTAGCTTTTAGACAAATGGAATTACCAGCTAGTCTTGAGGATTATCTTGTTAGAGCTTTGTGTAGAACCCACTGCATTGTTTCAGGTGCAGCATTTAAGGTCATGTTGCAGCAGTGTGTAGGAAGAATATTCCAAGACGTGGGAAGTGTGCAGGAGGGCATGGGACAGAGGATTATGTAGGTTTAGTGGATAAAATTGTGTGTCAACTGTTGGGGTGCTCATGTTGCTGGGGATCGGAAGTGTCCAGTGCGAGAGAGTGAGGTTGAAGTGGCCAGAGTCAGAGTAGTGCAGAAGGTGTCATATGCTGAGGCAGTGAAGAAAGTAGAGGAGGATGGGTCAAGGGTGAGGGATCCTGAGAGTAGTAGATTTGTGCCAGCACAAAGGGATAGTGCAAAGAGGGATTTTTGCTTCAGTAAGGTTGGCTTCTTAGCGGTCATAGCAATGGTTATCAACTGTACCGCATAAATTAAACATAAATCAAAGAAAATAAATGTTGTGGTGGCAGCTGCAGAGAAGTATTTGGATGTACGAGATTTGACATCAGAAGAGTTGCAGGGTGTGTTGAGGGATGGTGTCCCATCCAGGCCATTGGCATGGTGCAGGAGCAGATAGTGTCAAAATAGTGGAATAGTGGGTTTAGTGGGTTTTAAATTAGTGTAGGTGGCAGCTGCTGAGAAATACAGTATCTTGGTGTACAATATTTAAGTGCAAGAGTTAATGGAGAGGTGATTATTTTTTCTTCCAACATAGTGCTATATACTGTAGGTGTATGGTTAGTTGGTGGTTCAACTTGTTTTATATATTTTGTATTTATTTTTGAGAAACAGGAACAATGAAGAGAATTCAATGTACAGTCATGGCCAAAAGTTTTGAGAATGACACAAATATTAATTTTCACAAAGCCTGCTGCCTCAGTTTGAATGATGGCAATTTGCATATACTCCAGAATGTCATGAAGAGTGATCAGATGAATTGCAATTAATTCCAAAGTCCCTCTTTGCCATGCAAATGAATTGAAACCCCAAAAAACATTTCCACTGCATTTCAGCCCTGCCACAAAAGGACCAGCTGACATCATGTCAGTGATTCTCTCATTAACACAGGTGTGAGTGTTGACGAGGACAAGGCTGGAGATCACTCTGTCATGCTGATTGAGTTCGAATAACAGACTGGAAGCTTCAAAAGGAGGGTGGTGCTTGGAATCATTGTTCTTCCTCTGTCAACCAGTGTTACCTTTAAGGAAACACGTGCCGTCATCATTGCTTTGCACAAAAAGGGCTTCAAAGGCAAGGATATTGCTGCCAGTAAGATTGCACCTAAATCAACCATTTATCAGATCATTAAGAACTTCAAGGAGAGCGGTTCAATTGTTGTGAAGAAGGCTTCAGGGCGCCCAAGAAAGTCCAGCAAGCGCCAGGACCGTCTCCTAAAGTTGATTCAGCTGCGGGATCGGGGCACCACCAGTACAGAGTTTGCTCAGGAATGGTAGCAGGCAGGTGTGAATGCATCTGCACGCACAGTGAGGCAAAGACTTTTGGAGGATGGCCTGGTGTCAAGAAGGGCAGCAAAGAAGCCACTTCTCCCCAGGAAAAACATCAGGGGCAGACTGATATTCTGCAAAAGGTACAAGGAT
Source organism: Hucho hucho (assembly GCA_003317085.1). Lineage (NCBI taxonomy): Eukaryota > Metazoa > Chordata > Actinopteri > Salmoniformes > Salmonidae > Hucho > Hucho hucho. The sequence goes on from QNTS01001791.1 coordinate 426,971, forward strand.
TGGACTGCTGAAGACTGGGGTAAAGTCATTTTCTCTGATGAATCCCCTTTCCGATTGTTTGGGTCATCTGGAAAAAAGCTTGTCCGGGGGAAGACAAGGTGAGTGCTACCATCAGTCCTGTGTCATGCCAACAGTAAAGAATCCTGAGACCATTCATGTATGGGGTTGCTTCTCAGCCAAGGGAGTGGGCTCACTCACAATTTTGCCTAAGAACACAGCCATGAATAAAGAATGGTACCAACACATCCTCCGAGAGCAACTTCTACCAACCATCCAGGAACAGTTTGGTGACGAACAATGCCTTTTCCAGCATGTTGGAGCACCTTTTGCCATAAGGCAAAAGTGATAAATCAGTGGCTCGGGGAACAAAACATCGATATTTTGGGTCCATGGCCAGGAAACTCCCCAGACCTTCATCCCATTGAGAACTTGTGGTCTATCCTCAAGAGGCGGGTGGACAAAGAAAAACCCACAAATTCTGACAAACTCCAAGCATTGATTATACAAGAATGGGCTGCCATCAGTCAGGATGTGTCCCAGAAGTTAATTGACAGCATGCCAGGACAGATTGCAGAGGTCTTGAAATAGAAGGGTCAACACTGCAAATATTGACTCTTTGCATCATCTTCATGTAATTGTCAATAAAAGCCTTTGACACTTATGAAATGCTTGTAATTATACCTCAGTATTCCATAGTAACATCTGACAAAAATATCTAAAGACACTGAAGCAGCAAACTTTGTGGAAATTAATATTTGTGTCATTCTCAAAACTTTTGGCCACGACTGTATGTAGGCCATAACTGTCCTCACAATTCAGTACAGTAGGTGGCAGTGTATGCACCTTAAAGTTGAATGGGATTGGCCAACCCAATCTCAGAGATGAACAAGTCTTGACGATCAGTCGCTGAGAGTTCATCTCTGTGAGCAGTCAGATTGCTGTGGGGAGCAGACTCAGGGCATATCAGTCTCCCTCCATGTCCACCAGCAAAGCCAACAGTATCACTCTTTCTGCCATAGCTTCCTCTTAGACATATAAACAATTGTATTACTCAAAAGTAATAGCTATTCTACCCTAGTAACCTCCCCTGAGGCAGCAGTAACTTTACTAGATGACTTCAATCTTATTATCCTGGAGGCTGGAGAATGAATACCATGCCATAGTACATTCCCCAAAGACAGCCATATATGAAGCAATCCAAAAAAATTATATTCAATTCTCCACTGAAAGAAAATAAAGGTTCTTAAATCTTTCTTCCTCAGCTCTTAAGGTTCCTTGGAGAACTCTTGCCCAATAAAGAACCGTTGAGTTAAGTTTGGGGTTCTTGATGTGGCATCAATGGTTCTTCAGAATTCTAAAATGAAATGTAAAATGAAATGTATGGAAACCTACAGATGTGTCCCTTTCATAGCACACAGCAAATTGGCCAGTGTTAACCAGTGTTGATTTTTCTGTGAAAAATGTCTAGTGTTGATTCAAGAGTTAAATTAATACTCAGTGGTGTAAAATAACCCCAGTGTTGGTGTTAATAACTGGAGGTGAACCAAAACCACACCCATCATTAGCATGTTTCCCAGCATGCTCTATTGCAGGTTGATTTTTAGAATAGTTTGTTTAGATATCTGTTTTTGCATGTACATTGATTGATTTACTAATGTTATGCTACTCAAATATAAATAGCATACATTTGTCTAAACTGTTCCAATATGTTACTTGGACTTATTGCACCCATTACTGAGATGGTTGTTCCAGTTTAGATCCTTAAGGCAGTCTTTCTCTTCATCGCTCTGCAGTCATTCTGGTTTTTTGGCTGATGGTGAATTAAAATTCACCTTAATTCCAACAGGAATTACACATCACTTTGTAAATCAGCATAATGTGACTTGTAGGACTGATGTGGGCTGTGAGCTATGAGTTTCAGGCCATTGTAAATTAGTCAAAAGCAGGCCTTATGAAATATATATTGTCTTGGAGAATGTTATATTAATTACAACATATTGAGGCCACAGGTCTGAAAATGAATGAATGTAACAACTTTGTTTATGACGCTAGCAAACACAGTCATGGATGGTACTGGTAAATAAAATTCACTCGATGGGCATCGTGGAAAATATGAAAATAAGGCTTAAAACCCTGCAAACTGGCTATTCAATTCCAGTGCTAGAAGGCCTAAACATTTCTGGTTTTGGATTTGTCTATGGTTCTTCAAAGAACCATCCCATTTATGGTTCTTCTGATACCATAAAATGGTTCTGCTATGGCATAGCTCTCAATAACTTTATTTGGTTCCAATTGACACCTTTATTTTTTAGTGTTGTATATTCTATTCTATTCATAGTTTAAGCCTTTCAATCATAATATCTTCCCCAGGGGAGGTAGATTTCTAATTCTACTCTTTGAGGAGTACATTGTACTTAAAGAGCGCATGTAACCTACTTCATCTTCTAAAAACAAATATTACATACATTCTTAGAAAACAAGTGCAATCGAGAACCTGACAGGTTTCTTCGGCTGTCCCCATTGAAGAACCCTTTGTAGAAGCCTTTTTGGTAGAAGGCGGAACCCTTTTGGTTCCAGGTAGAACCCTTTTGAAGTCCATGTAGAACCCTTTCCATGGTGGGTTCTACCTGGAACCAAAAAGGGTTCTACCTGGAATCAAAAAGGATTATCCTATGAGGACAGCCAAAGAACCATTTGGAACCCTTTTGTTCTAAGGACAAACTCCTGTACCCTAGTAGACACAGTTGAAGTCGGAAGTTTACATACACTTAGATTGGAGTTAATAAACTTGATTTTCAACCACTCCATAAATTTCTTGTTAACAAACTATAGTTTTGACAAGTCGTTTAGGACATCTACTTTGTGCATGACACAAGTTTTTTTCCAACAATTGTTTACAGACAGATTATTTCACTTATAATTCGCTGTATCACAATTTAAGTGGGTCAGAAGTTTACATATATTAAGTTGACTGTGCCTTAAAATAGCTTGGAAAATTCCAGAAAATGATGTCATGGCTTTAGCAGCTTCTGATAGGTCAATTGATATCATTTGAGTCAATTGGAGGTGTACGACACCTACATAAAGTTCCGGATGGAAGTTTGAGTCACGGAGAAACGAACTGTAGTACCCTTTTAGTTTTCTTTAGTCGGTTCTGGAGTCTTTTTTTAACATCTGGAGGTGTTCAGACCAAGTAGGAACCCTCGTTAAAGGTTTGCGGACTTCCATGGTGCAAGTAGACATGTTTGTTATCATGCGTTCATAAAACACCATGGGACCTTGCAGCCGTCATACCGCTCAGGAAGGTGACGCGTTCTGTCTCCTAGAGATTAACGTACTTTGGTGCAAAAAGTGCAAATCAATCCCAGAACAACAGCAAAGGACCTTGTGAAGATGCTGGAGGATACAGGTACAAAAGTATCTATGTCCACAGTAAAACGAGTTCTATATCGACATAACCTGAAAGGCTGCTCAGAAAGGAAGAAGCCACTATTCCAAAACCACCATTAAAAAGCCAGACTACGGTTTGCAACTGCACATGGGGACAAAGATCGTACCTTTTGTCTAAATGTCCTCTGGTCTGATGAAACAAAAATATAACTGTTTGGCCATAATGACCATCGTTATGTTTGGAGGAAAAAGGGGGAGGCTTGCAAGCCGAAGAACACAATCCCAACAGTGAAGGAATGACCCCAAGCATACTTCCAAAGTTGTGGCTAAATGGCTTAAGGACAACAAAATCAAGCTATTAGAGTGGCACCACAAAGCCCTGACCTCAATCTTATAGAAAATCTGTGGGCAGAACTGAACCTGACAAACCTGAGTCCGTTAAATCAACTCTATCTGGAGGAATGGGCCAAACTTCACCCAACTTATTGTGGGAAACTTGTGGAAGGCTACCCGAAACATCTGACTGAAGTTAAACAATTTAAAGGCAATGATACCAAATATTAATTGAGTGTATGTAAACTTCTGACCCACTGGGATTGTGATGAAAAAAATAAAAGCTTAAATAAATAATTTTCTCTACTAATTTTCTGACATTTCACATTCTTAAAATAAAGTGGTGATCCTAACTGACCTAAGACACAACATTTTTACTAGGATTAAATGTCAAGAATTGTGAAAAACTGAGTTTAAATGTATTTGGCTAAGGTGTATATAAACTTCTGACTTCAACTGTATGTGGGGGATACAACCATCCCAGCTTTGCAGATATTGCCTGCGAAGAGACAGAATCTTTAGATATTTATTTTTGTACTGTCCATACTGTATGTAGCTTGTTTTTGGTGGCTAGAGAATTGCAACATTTACCTGGACTTAACTCTACAAAAGGCACTTCTGGGTGATCAATTGGTGAATAATATGATAAAATTCTTAGCAAAAATGTTTATCCTTAATTTACATTCTGTAGAAACTATGAGAATAGAAAGGTTCAGAACTTTTGTGAAACATCACAGCATAGCTGAAAAATATGGCATTCATATCAGCATTGACAAAAGACACAAGTTGAAGTTTGTTCTGCCTGAGCGAGTCTGACCACAAGTCAGAGACAACTATGATGACACACCAAATGTGTTTGACGGATCACAGGAAAAGAGCAGGAATAGGCTTTTGTAGGCTTCAGTCCAAGCTTCTGGATGTCTTCCAATAGTGTGACTGCTGTCGGCATCCAAAGATTATGCTGTCGGCATTCAAAGATTATTATACGCTTGGAGGTAAGGACGACAGCAGTGGTGTAGCCTATGGGTGATATGGACACTTATTATTGATATATACAGTACATAGTGCATTGATGTCAATGAAAGTTCTGCTCTCCCATTTAGGTATTTGCGTCTTACTTAAATCCAGGTGTCCCTCATTCTGGCTGTAGTCTTGTGGCGCGCGTGACAGAGTGGGCGCTCTTCATTATTTATCTCCGGTATTGAACATAATACATTCTGTCTTAAATGTTATCATTTATTTACATATTAGGGTACCTGAGGATTGATTAGAAATGTTGTTTGACTTGTATGGACGAGTTTATCTGTAACTTTTTTAGGTTTCCTATGGCTGTATGTTGAACGAGTGGATTACTGAACAAAACGCACCAACCAAACAGAGTTTTTGGAATATAAAGAGGGACTTTATCGAGCAAAACGACAATTCTTTGTGTTCCTGGGACCCGTGGGATTGCAACCAGAGGAAGATCTTCAAAGGTAAGTGATTTATTTTATCTCTATATTTGATTTTGTAATGCCTGTGCTGGTTTGAAATATATTTATATGCAGGAAGTATGCAGGGCGCTGTCCTCAGATAATCAAATGCTATGCTTTCGCCGTGAAGCCTATTGTAAATCGGACAATGCAGTTCGATTACCAAGATTCTAAGCTAAAGAATGGTGTACAACACTTGTATTTTCATTCATGTTTAACATTAATATTTTTGTAATTTGAATTTGGCGCTCTGCATTTCACCGGATGTTGTCGTAGGTGGGGCGCTAGTGCACTGATCACTAAGAAGTTAATGTGATTGTTGTGGATGGCTGTTTACAAATGTACAGTATACAGTGTGTGTATTTTAACCCAATAATGGTTGAATTGAAGATGTTTAAGCTGCCTATCAATCATTGTTTTTGTGACCAGTGGACAGCCAGTGAAAAATGTGCTCCAGCAACAGCTGCATAGTACTGATCCCAGTATGAGGGAGTTCCCACCTTCTAAACTCTTCTGTATTATTGCAAAGAGATGAGCTTCCCTGAGATGGTTTCTGACAGTTTTTGCAGAAAATCTTTGGTTGTGCAAACGCAGTTTCATTAGCTGCCCGGGTGGCTGGTCTCAGACGATCCCACAGGTGAAGAAGCTGGATATAGAGGACCTGGGCTGGTGCAATTGGCATGCAGACTGCGGGAATGTCCACCAGACCTGTTGCCAGAGAATTTAATGTTAATTTCTCTACCATAAGCCACCTCTAACGTCGTTTTAGAGAACCTGGCAGTGCATCCAACCGCACCAGCCCTGGTCCTCCACATCCATCATCTGAGACCAGCACACCTGGGCAGCTAATGTGGGTTTGCACAACCAAAGAATATCTGCAAAAACTGTCAGAAACCATCTCAGGGAAGCTCATCTGTGTGTTCATTGTCCTCACCAGGGTGTTGAACTGTCTGTAGTTTGGCATCCTAACCGATTTCAGTGGGCAAATGCTCACCTTCGATGGCCACTGGCACGCTGGAGAAGTGTGCTCTTCATGTATGAATCCCGGTTTCAACTGTACCGGGCAGATGGCAGACAGTGTGTATGGTGTCGTGTGGGCAAGCAGTTTGCTGATGTCAACGTTGTGGCTGTGGTGTAATGGTATGGGCAGACATAAGCTACGGACACAATTTCATTTTATCGATGACAATTTGAATGAACAGAGATACCGTGACGAGATGCTGAGGCTCATTGTCATGCCATTCATATGCCGCCATGACCTCATGTTTCAGGATGATAATGCTTGGCCCCGTGTCGCAAGGATCTGTACACAATTCCTGGAAGCTGAAAATGTCCCAGTTCTTCGATGGCCTGCACACTCACCAGACATGTCACCCATTGAGCATGTTTGGGATGCTCTGGATTGACGTGTACGTCAGCATGTTCCAGTTTCAACAAATATGCAGCAACTTCGAACAGCCATTGAAGAGTAGTGGGACAACATTCCACAGGCCTCAATCAACAGCCTGATAAACTCTATGTGAAGGAGATGTGTCACGCTCCATGAGGCAAATGGAGATACTAACTGGTTTTCTGATCCACGCCCCAACTGTTTTTTTAAAAGTAGCTGTGACCAAGCAGTCATGTGAAATCCATAGATTAGGGCCTAATGCGTTAATTTAAATTGACTGATTTCCTTATATTAACTTCTTAGGAATCATTGGGGGGATAGCGCCCCACTCCCGACACTACCAGGTGAAATGCAAGGCGCCAAATTCAAAATCCAAAAGTTGAATTATTAAACATCCACCAATATACAAGTGTTCCATACTCATCAAAAGTTCTGTTTCTTGGCAATATCACAGCGTTGTCAGATTTCAAAAAGGCTTTACGGCGAAAGCACAACATTTGATTGTTTGAGGGTAGCACCTCACATACTTTTCCCATAGCCATGAATTCATTAGCCAGCGCGGCACACACATAACACATTTCACAGCAAAAACAAATCAATTACCTGTTGAAGAACTTCTGCTGAGGTCTTCCTAAGTGTCCAACGAAGACAATCCATGGTTCTTTTGTTAGAAAAAGTCATGTATTTTATCCATAAATCTCCATTTGGTTCGCGCGTTATAATCAGAAACTACAGCGTCGACTACTCCATTGAAACGTGACTAGAACTCGTTCAAATTAAACCTATAAACTTGTCCAAGAACAATCAAACATCATTTTAAATGTATCCTTAGGAACACTTTTACGTATATTTACTATAATAAATCAACCGGAATATAAACTGAGCTCTAAAGACGGAAAAAAACACAGTGCGCGCTTCCCGAGAGCGCGCGTCCAGTCCTATAGACTTCCAAAGGGACACTTCCTTATTTCCTCTTCTTCTCTGCTCTA
>QNTS01001791.1:451450-511562 GCA_003317085.1 Hucho hucho
TACTTTGGGCACGCCAGACGCTCCAAAACCGTCACCCCAGCTGCCGCTCCTTGAGAGGTTTTAAGGCGAAATTGACAGAAAAAGTAACTGAAAGAAATCAGATTACGTTACAACACTGATGTAATCCAAAATGTATTTTACTTATTACAATTTTCGACAGGTAACTGTAATAGATTATATTTAGAAGTAACCTACTCAACCTTGCAAATGTTTTTATAGTATAGTGTTGCATTCACATTTGGTTCAGTCACTGTCAACTGTGCACATTCTTTCTATTGGTTATTTTCCAGATATACAAATCTACTTGTTGCTCCATAGGTGTCCCTTGAGCTCATGCTACATTGTTAATTTGTTTGTATTGTTTATAAAAACATGGCATCAGACCACATGGTCTAGAATGGATTACTTACACCACAGAACTCAGCAATGTCCCCAGTCAGAGTAGCTCATAAGGGGGTTAATGTGTAGCCATGTAATCATTCAGTCCTAGTATGGGAATTGTGTCTGACTGGCTGAATATTGTTTGTGTTTCATATTGTTTTACAGCCAATAAATGTAATGTGGGAACCAGTGTGATGAAAGCCCTGACCCTTCTCCTCTCCTCTGAACAACAACACGAGTCTACAACAACACTACACACAGTGGATTAAGTACAGTATATCTGACCTGACCTGCAGGATGCATCCCGAATGGCACCCTATCCCTATATAGTGACTACTTCTGAAAATAGTGTGTCATTTGGGATGCAGACAAGTCCCAGGGGATTATACTGGGATCAGGTTAAAGAGCAACTTAAATCCTGATCCCTGATTGGGACTTGGAGGTGGAGGTTTGGGAAAAGGGGGTGAAAGGAGGAGGGGATAAAAGGGGGTGATAGGAGGAGTTGGAAAGGGGGAGGAAATAGGGAACTGGCAAACTCTAGGTAGGTGATTAGAAAAGTTTCTGGTGAACAAAACCTATACCTTTAATTTCATGGATGATTGATCATGATTCCTTTTCCTTCTTTTTCCTTTGAGAAATGAAAGTGATGTGTGCACTCAAGCACAAAATGTCCCAAAAAATTTGTTCAAAAGTATTACATAAGAGTGCAGTATTGTCCAGAAATTAGTAGAATCCTTGATTTGTTTTGTTGCCTTTTGGTCTGTCTCTCTATCTGTCTCGCACATTCCAGTTGCTTTCTCACATACTCATAATGGGGGGAATTCAGACCCGAGACACAGTGCCTTCAGAAAGTATTCATACCCCTTGACTTATTCCACATTTTGTTGTTACAACCTGAATTCAAAGTAGATTAAATATATGTGTTTCTCACTCATCTACACACAATACCCTATAATGACAAAACATGTTTATAGAACTTTTAGCAAATTCATTGAAAATGAAATATATAAATATTTAATGTACATAAGTATTAACACCCCTGAGGCAATACATTTTAGAATCGCCTTTGGCAGCAATTACAGCTGTGAGTCATTCTGGGTAAGTCTTTAAGAGCTTTGCACACCTTAATTGTACAATATTTGCACATTATTATTTAAAAAGGTACTTAAGCTCTGTCAAGTTGGTTGTTGATCATTGATAGACAGCCATTTTCAAGTCTTGCCATAGATTTTCAAGCCAATTTAACACTCAGAGCGCCGGAATTCCATAACTACTAGAATGGCCATTATGGTCATTCAATTGCTTAAATATTCCATATTATAAAACGGGTGAGTCTAATCCTGGATGCTGATTGGTTAGAACTCATTCCTGTTCCTAGGCCGTTCCTGTTCCTAGGCCGTCATTGTAAATAAGAATTTGTTCTTAACTGAATTGCCTATTTAAATAAAGGTTTAATAAAAAAAATTTAAAAAATTCCAGCCGGTGTTCATTCCACAAGTTAGCCTAAATATATGACGTTGAAATGCCTATTTACGCTGTTCCATCTGACTGCACAGTCTCATCAGCTCAGCCAGGTAATGTATATACTAGATCAGGGGTAGGCAACCCTGTTCCTGGACTGCCACAGGTACTGAAGGATTTGGTTCCAACTATGCACCACACCTGACCAACTGAGATAATTTATCAGTTTAGCCTAAATTCAACACACCTGATCTTCCAGGTTGGTTAAACAAATGCAAATGCAGCTAATTTGTTGTTATTCTGGCTACACAGTTTGACGTGACTGTGTTAGCCAAAGTTTGCTACCTAGCAAGCAAGGGATAAGAACGCTGCCAGGCATCATGGCAACGGAACATTTAGAATGAATGACCGTGTCGCATCCATAGATTTAGAACAAAAAGACTTAACGACTGGGTGTTGTCTCTGTCAACCTAACTGATAGAACGAAAGACCACCCGGCTTGGGTAGCAAACCTAGATTTGTGTCGGGACTATATCTCGTGGAAGGATGAAATAGTATGAATAAATTCATCAAAATAACATTTTCAAGTTAAATATGTAAATTGTTGTACAACGTGACATCGGGAGTAGGCTACAGTACTGGGTTATTTAGCTAAAGAATCCTGTGTCGTGCGGGCATGCTGGAGACTGTGGTTCAATTCCCTGATGGGGAGGAAGGAGTAGGCTGTCCTAGTAAAAAATAGTTTGTTCTTAACTTCTTAGGGAGCAGCTCCCGAGGTGACTGTTTTGGAGAGCCTGGCGTGCCCAAAGTAAAATGCCTTCCACTCAGACACAGAAAAAAGGATATGCACATATTTAGTACCATTGGATAGGAAACACTCTGAAGTTTCTAAAAGTGTTCACACTTTGTCTGTGAGTATAACAGAACGGATATGGCAGGCAAAAACCAGAGGAATTTCTGTCCGGGAAAAAGTGATTTTGACACATTGCCTCATTTGGAACCCCTCCCTTATGAAAATGCCCATATAAGGGCATATGAATGCAGTACCTATTGCTTCCTCTGGATGTCAACAGTCTCGAGACACTGTTTTGATTCTGTTTAGTTGCTTTAGATGGCAGAAGAAGAAAAATTAGGCAGTGGCTTCACAGAAGTCAACAGAAGAGAATGCGCGTTCCCGGCTTGCACGCTCTGTGGTTTTTTCCTTTCTTATCGCCCAGTTTATATTCTGATTGAAATATTATACAAAATATGCATTAAAGTGTTCCTAAGGATACATTATCAATGATGTTTGTTTGTTCTTGGACAAGTTTATAGGTATAGGTTGAACGAGTTCTCTTCACGTTTCAATGGACGAGTGGACGCTGTATTTTCTCATTATAAGACGCCAACCAAACGAAGATTTATGGATATAATACATTACTTTTCTAACAAAAGAACCATGGATTGTCTTCGTTGGACACTTGGGAAGCCCTCAGCAGAAGTTCTTCAAAAGGTAATTGATTTGTTTTCGCTGTGAAATGTGTTTTGTGTGAACCGTGATGGCTTATGAATTTATGGTAATGGAAAAATATTGAAGGTGCTACCCTCAAACAATCAAATGTAGTGCTTTCGCCGTAAAGCCTTTTTGAAATCTGACAATGCTGTGATATTGCCAAGAAGCAGAGCTTTTGATGACTATGCAACACTTGTATATTGATGAATGTTTAATAATTCAACTTTTGGATTTTGAATTTGGCGCCTTGCATTTCACCGAGTAGTGTCGGGAGTGGGGTGCTAGCGCCCCAGCTCTCCTCAAGAAGTTAACTGACTGTCTTCTGGGCTCCAGGTCTTTCTGTATCCTGTGGGGAACAAAAACTAAACTCCCTCCTTTTATCTCTGGATCAGTCCCCAACTATACTGGAGTAACCTTTCTTCCCCCCAGTCCCTCCTCTTATCTGCTGCCCTTCTGGCAGCTTTAAGGGACTCGTCCTGCTGGTGAGCAATCAGCCCTTGATTACTCACCAACCACAATCAGCCCTGGCCGGAGAGCCCGTCGAGACCTGGCAAGTCCAGCAGAGGGAGCCATTGACTCGTGATGTATACTCCGTCTGTCAGCAGGCCTCAACGAGTCTCCCCCTGGTGGCTGACCTGCTGTACGCCCNCAGCTCTGTCAGGGAGGGGACTGTCATCAGTGCGATGTATGTATGCTTCCATGCTTCGCCCCTGACCTGTGCACAACAGAAAAAGAGAAGCGTTGAAGGGACAAGAACAACCTGGTGACCTGATCGTTTGTGTCCCTTCCCTTTTCCCTGGCCATCCAGACCAGGGGAGCATGGTCAGTGACCAGTTTGAAGTGGGTACCTAACAGGTAATATTTGAGAGTGTCTAGCACCCACTTCACCGCTAGACACTCTTTCTCAACAATAGAGTACTTTTTCTCTCTGGGTATCAGCTTTCGGCTCCTCCCCATTGTGTATCTGGGACAGAATGGCCCCTAGTCCCGTGTCACATGCATCCGTCTGGACCAACATCGGCACCTGGAAATCGGGCGTTAAGAGAATCGGATGGGGGCACAGCGCTTCCTTCAGGCGCCTGAATGCCGCTTCTGTCTCGTCCGTCCATTTCACTGTTTTCGGGAGGCGGGCCCTGGTTAGATCGGTGAGTGGGGAAGCTATAGCCGCAAAGTTGGGAATAAACCGGCTATAGTATCCTGCCAGTCCCAGGAAGGACTTGACCTGTGTCTTGGTGCGTGGAACAGGCCAATCACGTACCGCATGAACCTTCCTCTCCTGGGGCTTGATGTTCCCCCGTCCTATCAAATACCCGAGGTACTCCACCTCCTCAAAACCTGGTTTGCATTTCTTGGGGTTCGCTGTCAACCCGGCTTGTCTGAGCACGTCCAGCACCGCCTGGAGGCGAGTCAGGTGCTCTTCCCAACCTTGGCTGTGGATGATGATATCATCCAAATGGGCCGCTGCGTACTGCAGGTGGGGTCGAAGTACTTTGTCCATCAGGCGCTGGAATGTGGGCGGGACTCCGTGGAGACCGAACGGGAGCACCCGGTACTGATAAAATCCGTCTGGTGTCAAAAACACTGTCTTCTCCCGGAAGGAGGCTGCCAACGGTACCTGCCAATATCCTTTGGTCAAGTCAAGGGTGCTGATGTACCGGGCCTTTCCCAATTGGTCGATGAGCTCGTCTACCCTCGGCATGGGTGCTGGGGTAAGCGTCGAACAAGCTGATGTCGTTCACAACCCAGAAATCATTACAGAAGCGCAGGCTATCGTCCGGTTTGGGCACCAACAAGATGGGGCTGCACCATTGTGGGACTCTTCAACGGCCCCCATCCTCAGCACAGCCTCCACTTCCTGCTTCTCTGCCTTCCATGGGCCTCAGGAATCCGACATAGAATCTTTCGTACCGTTTCCCTGGGCCGGGTACCGATGTGGTGTTCAATGAGGGTCGTGCGGCCCGGCTTCTCGGAGAACACCGCCGTGTTCCGATCAACGAGCTCCCTGAGCTCTTGCTTCTGAGCTGGGTCGAGGTCCTCATTGCTCGGGACCACCACTGGTACCGTTGGCGTCCTGGGTCCTGACCATAACACAGCCAAGGCTGTCCTCTCATGCCACTTCTTCAACAGATTCACGTGGTAAATCTGTTGGGGTTTCTGTCTCCCCGGCTTCCGGTAATTGACAGGTCCCAGCTTCTCTATCACCTCGTATGGCCCGTGCCATGTTGACAGGAACTTACTTTCGGCCGTGGGGATTAACTTCTTAGGGCTAGGGGGCAGTATTTTGAAGTTCGGATGAAAAGCGTGCCCAAAGTAAACTGCCTGCTACTCAGGCCCAGACGCTAGGATATGCATATAATTAGTAGCTTTGGATAGAAAACACTCTGAAGTTTCGAAAACTGTTAAAATAATGTCTGTGAGTATAACAGAACTGATATGGCAGGCAAAAACCAGAGCAAAATCCATCCGGGATGTTTGAATCAGTCATGTCACACTATTTTCAATTGGCATGATATTCAATGCTGGGTATTTTAGCTCCCAGAATGCAGTTCCTATGGCTTCCACTAGATGTCAACAGTCTTTAGAAAAAGGTTGGAACGTTCAATCATGAAAATCAAGGGAGTAAGACCACTAGTTCCGGGGTTCACGTCAAGTGTGCTGTTTTGGTTTCTACGTGTAACAGGGAATGCGCACTCAGTTTTTTTTCTCTTCGATTCAGCAGGTTATATTCCATCTGAAATATTATAGTGTAAATTCATTTTAGGTTATCTGAGTATTGACAACAAATGCTGTTTTGACTTTTTTCGGCGAACTTTATGGGTACTTTTGGGATATCGTTTGTCTGCATGGATGAACACCTTTGGGCAGGTGGATTACTGAACAAAACGCGCCAACCAAACGGAGCTATATGGATATAAAGAGGGACTTTATCGAACAAAAGGACCTTTTATTGTGTAACCTGGACACTTTGATATGCCATCAGAGGAAGATCATCAAAGGTAAGCAAATTTTTTTATGCTATTTTTGAGTTTTGTGACACCTCTGCTGGTTATGTTATTATGCTAATTGAGTTTTTGAGTGGGGGTGCTGTCCTCAGACAATCAAATGTTCTGCTTTCGCCGTGAAGCCTTTTTGAAATCTGACAATGCTGTTAGATTAACTAGAGTCCAATGGTTCTTTTGTTAGAAAAAGTCATTTATTATATCCATAAATCTCCGTTATGATCATAAAATCCACCGTTGAGTCGCCCATTGAACCGTGAAGAGAACACGTTCAAATTATACCTATAAACTTTCTACAAACAAATCAAACATCATTTTTAATGTATCCTTAGGTATCCTTTTGTGTATATTTGCTGTAATATTTCAACCGGACGATAACGTGAACAATAGGAAAAAAAAGAAAGTGGTGCGCGTTCACAATCTCGCGCGTGTCAAACCTTGTTTACAAAAGTGGTCCCCTGACTACTTCCTCTTCCTATCTGTTTTGCTTACCCCTATCTCTCCCAGTCTTTGTATAGAGACTGTTGACATCTAGTGGAAGCCATAGGTACTGCAGTCTCAGTCCTGGTTAAAATAAAAATGAATAGGAAGCCTGGAGAAGGTCAAGTACAAAAAAAACTGCAAATTCGGATGGATTTAGAGGGAGAGAAATGCTGGACAATTGTGCACCGTCCTATGGGACTCCCAATCACGGTTGGATGTGATACATAATAATACTTTTTGTGGAATTATTTGTTTTGGCTTTTCTGGTGGATTAAACTGAAATTGCAACCAATCACGGCCGGTTGCGATACAGCCAACCTAACTTAGAAATACATTTGACAATAGAATTCTCCCCCTACCCTCCTTCTAGGCAAGTATATTGTCCAGCTACCTGCTAATAGCCATAATGGCGCTGTACAATGTGACCTTGTGTGTTTGAAAGAGTATTTTCCAGTAAGCAACAATTTGTTTACCTTCACTAGACAACTTTGTTCCAATATTTCTGTAATTCAGTAATATTTATTCCCATAGTAATTCATTACAGATCCATAACTAAATAAACATTGGCATTTTGAAATAGTATTTTACTCATTAGTTTATTAATGAAAGCATGAAGATGCCATTGTTTTTTTGGTGAGCATGATACTTCCAATAGTGAGAGTTGTGGTTATTTTTCTTATCCTCATCCAGGTTATCAAGTGTGCTATTGCCCGATGTTTGTCTATTAAAATCCGACAGTTAACGTGATAAGGGATATCCTAAGATTCAACCATGTCTTTTTGGAGATGGGTTTCAGTGGTGTTCACAAGAATGTGGTAGGGATCATAAGGGTCTTCATCATCACACCAAGCCTCATGATTGTGGTCAATGTGACCGTGGTAACTGTGCTCGGTGCTGTAACGAACCTTGCTCTCTCAGACGTGGTATCACACCTGTTAATACCTCTTTGTGTAAACTATATTTCTTATTGTAACTGCAAGTAAAATATGCCCTTTGTGTTTTATAGAAATGCAAGGAGTTTAATGTAAATAATTTTATGCTTACTGCTATTGTTTTTTATACAGTCAATTTTTTCATGTTTTCTATTGTTTTCTAAAAAAGACTTACAGTATATATATATTTTAAATGTCTAGGGGGGAGTGTAAGAATATTTTAAGATAATACACAACGCAGAGGACTAGAGGTCAATAGGGAATTAACGATCAATGGAAATAGTTGTTTTTCAGTTCAACATTTGTTTAGAATCTGTGTAGGGGTTTCAGTCCTGAACTCATAGCTACATGTGGCAAGTTTTCATTGGTTCAAATTGTCTATGAATTGAGCCTGAAACAGGATACTTTTTATTTGGCCATTGGCCCAATTTTACTGCAAGGAATTCAAATTGGTCAACCACAGGCTAGGGTTGGGTAATACATTACATCCTGTCGTTTTGTTCGGTGGCGAACCATTGAGGACAGGGACTAATGAACATCGACCATCTACTTCCCAGCATAACATCTATGATTTGTTATTTTTGAATAAACCTATTTTTATCCCCCTGATTTGCTTTGGGGTCTGTGTTATTGAAGAATAACATCAACTGCTTCATAGTTTTGAAGACATCAAAACTATGAAATAGCAACCAAAAAAGGTGTTAAACTATTAAAAATATATGTTATATTTTACATTCTTCAAAGACAGCTTTGCACACTCTTGGCATTCTCTCAACCAGCATCATGAGGTAGTCACCTGGAATGCATGTTATTTAGTAGGTGTGCCTTGTTAAAAGTTAATATGTGGAATTTGTTCCTTCTTAACTTCTTAGGCAGCGGCTCCCGAGGTGACGGTTTTGGAGAGTCTGGCGTGCCCAAAGTAAAATGCTTGCCACTCAGGCTCAGAAAATAGGATATGCACATAATTAATACTGTTGGATAGGAAACACTCTGAGGTTTCCAAAAGTGTTAACATAATGTCTGTGAGTGTAACAGAACTCATTTGGCAGGCAGAAACCAGAGAAAATTCCATCCGGAAATGTCATTCTGGTGGCTTATGGCTCACTTTGAGACAGTGCCTATTGAAAACTATTTATATCAGGACACTGAATGTAGTACCTATTGCTTCCACTGGATGTCAGCAGTGTATATATAAAGTTTCATAGCAATCGGACTGTCTTCGTTGGACACTTAGGAAGCCCTCGCAGAAGTTCTACAAAAGGTAAGGCACAGGTTTTCCCTGTGAAATGCATTTTCTATGGACCGCACTGGCTAAAGATTTCATGGTAATGGCAAATATTGAAGGTGCTACCCTCAAACAATCAAATGTAGTGCTTTCGCCGTAAAGCCTTTTTGAAATCTGACAACGCTGTGATATTACCAAGAAGCAGAGCTTTTGATGAGTATGAAACACTTGTATATTGATGCATGTTTAATAATGTCTGTGAGTATAACAGAACGGATATAGCAGGCGAAAACCTGAGGAAAATCCACACGGATTTGCAGTTTTTTTTGTAAATGAGCATCTTCTCCATTGTGCCTATTGCATACAATCTTATGTAGGGCTGAGACTGCAGTACCTTTGGCTTCCACTAGATGTCAGCAGTCAACAGTCAAAGACTGGGAATTCTAGCAGTGACCAGAACGGATAGGGAGAGGAAATTGTCAGGCGACCACTTTTGTAAACAAGGTTTGACGCGCGCGAGATTGTGAACGCGCACCACTTTATTTATGGTCACCTATACCTTATATAAGTAAAATAGTGCGGCGCTCCAGCCAGACTCGCGCCCGAGAAAACTTGTTGACATTTCAGGTCCCCATGCCATTTCCTGTACCTATTCGTTGTGTTTACTCCAATCTCTCTGAGTCTTTGTATATAGACTGCTGACATCTAGTGGACGCCATAGGTACTGCAGTCTCAGTCCTGGTAACAAATGGATTCAATAGGGAGTGTGTCTAACAGAGCCAAAGGTCACCAGAAACTGATTTCCAGATGGTTTTTTCTCTGGTCTTTGCCTGCAAAATGTGTTCTGTTATACTCACAGACATTATGTTAACACTTTTAGAAACCTCAGAGTGTTTCCTATCCAATAGTACTAATTATGTGCATATCCTATTTTCCGAGCCTGAGTGGCAGGCATTTTGCTTTGGGCACGCCAGACTCTCCAAAACTGTCACCTCACCTGCCGCTCCCTAAGAAGTTAAGAGTGTGCTCCTAATCTCAGCTCGTTACCTGTATAAAAGACACCTGGGAGCCAGAAATCTTTCTGATTGAGAGGGGGTCAAATACTTATTTCAGTCATTAAAATGCAAATCAATTTATAAAATTTATCCCGTGTTTTTCTGGATTTTTTATTTGTTATTCTGTCTCTCACTGTTCAAATAAGCCTACCATTAAAATTATAGACTGATCATTTCTTTGTCAGTGGGCAAACGTACAAATTCTTCAGGGGATCAAATACTTTTTTCCCTCACTGTATATTTTTGTTTCATCAGACCAGAGGATTTCTCCAAATAGTACGATCTTTGTCCCCATGTGCAGTTGCAAACCATAGTGCAAACCGCAGTGGCTTCTTTCTTGCTGAGAATGATGGAGGACACTGTGTTCTTTGGGACCTTCAATGCTGCAGAAATGTTTTGGTACCTTTCCCCAGAGCTGTGCCTTAACACAATCCTGTCTNCTTCCACCTCGTGGCTTGGTTTTTGCTCTGTCATGCACTGTCAACTGTGTGTGCCTTTCCAAATCATGTCCATTCAATTGCATTTACCACAGGTAGACTCCAATCAAGTTGTAGAAACATCTCAAGGATGATCAATGGAAACACGATGCACCAAAACTCAATTTCGAGTCTCATAGCAAAGGGTCTGAATAAGGATGTAAATAAGGTATTTCAGTATTTTATTTTTAATACATTTCAAAAATTCCTAAAAATCTGTTTTCACTTTGTCATTATGGGGTATTGTGTGCAGATTGATGAGAAAATTTAATATTTAATCAATTTTAAAACAAGGCTGTAACTTTCCAGAGTTTCGCAAACCTAACTAACTCACATTATGCTGGCTTGTAAAGTGATCTAGCCAGCATTAAGCTATCCAACAGTTGAAATGTGTATTCAACCACAACCTGCATTCATAATGACTGCCAGGGTTAAGAACTGTGAGAGGAAACTACCTAAGCCATTTATACTGAAACAACCATTTCTGTAACCGGTACAAATATTCAATGATTTGTTTAGTTTAGAAAAAAATGAATTTATCTTTGTGTAGCATAACATTTAACCCCTCAATGTACATGCAAAAACACAGATAAAAACATCTCCACTTTATGGCTAATTGCCTATGTGACCTAGCAGAGTATATTGTAGTGTCACAATTGGTTTATTCTCGGGGCCTGGATGGCTCATGCTAACATCTGCCTAATTGTTTAGCCATTTCATGTTTGTGGCTCAATTGAGCTATTGGACTTGACAGTGCAAGGGTGTGAAAGAGAAGCCACGGCTGCTGTCTTGGCATTTGTTTCAAAACAGGGACCTCAGCAGTGCTGCGTTCCAATTAGTACTCTATTCTCTATGTAGTGCACTAATTTTGACATTTACTCTAACGGGTGGCCAAAAAGAATTATCTGAAAGCCACACCCCTACTGAGCCATGCCTCCAGTCTTTAAAGAAAACAAGCCAACTAAGTTACCCAACTGGTTGGTTCAAAATAACCCAATTAGTGTTCTGTCGACTATTTTACCCAGCGCTGGGTTGTTTTTAACATAGTAATTTTTGGGGAGTGTAATTAATTGTGTTAAGACTTAACTGGAATATGGGGGTTTAAAGACATGCAACGCTTTCATTAAAACTCAATTTACTTCAATGTAATGTGAGATCTGAAGAATTACAGTATAAAGAGCTGCATTGATGCCACTGTAGTATCTGCCATTTCTTTGTTATTCTTGCCAATTAATTGATTGAACTGTTGTTAATTGTATAAAGAAACATGTATTGAGCTAGTATGTCTGAGGGGAGATTATCTTTCTACTCATTAAAGGTCAAATCTGGCAAGCAGTTAATAGAAACATTTCACGACTCAAGGGCACTTGAAAATATGCAGCATGGCATGCTAGCTGTGAAAAGTGTGATCAGCTTGGCATGGTTCACAATACAGGGATGAAGCACATTGATTGTTTGATTTAGACAATGTAAGTATAGCCTGTGTGACCCAAATGGTACCCTATATCTCTGTATAGTGAACTACTTTTCACCAGAGCCCAATGGACCCTGGTCAAATGCGGTGCACTAAATATGGAAAAGGTTGTCATTTGGTCTTTAATGTGAAATAGAACACCTTGTAAACAAAAGTATTTATTGACGTCTATAGAAGACCAATGTTTTTGTTTAAACCGGCACCTACAATGAAATAATTTGTTTACATTTTCTATTTTATACAGAGGGACCAAAACAGAATAATAAGAGTGTAACTTAGGGTGGCTGTTTGGTGACAATTAAATGCACCATACAAGACTGTGGGTATTACTGCAAAGGAAGCTACATTTCGGTCATTTTCTGTGATCAAAGGTAGCTATATGAGTTTTTCTTTTCTATGGGATGAATGTGGTTTCTCATTATAAGTTGTTTCTGTTTATCTTTTACAGTAACTTAATTGCCGCCTGTGGAAACAGATGTCTCTACACCTTTCATTATGCAAGGCTAGGCTGCAAGATCCAACGCTCATACTCTGCAGGAGATTGGAACAGAATGTCCATTTCAATGCACAACAAGACAGGGTGATTCTAAACACTGGAGAAATAAAGTGATTTACTGGGACACAAAAAAATACACTTAATTTTGATTTCAACTTAGTCAACAACAATTGGAACAGGAACTTGATAGGAAATTGCTTTAATGTTGTCGACAAAATGTGCTACTAAATATATGTACTGTGGGATATGGTGGTGTGTTGCTGTGATCAGCATTGCAATGAGCCTTTGAACAGTAGAAGATTATTTACATATACATTAGAAAATAAAATCATCTGAAGAATCTGACTCCGATTGAAAAGGGAAATAATTATCTTGTTTGCATTGGCTTATGCATTTGGAAGATATCATCAGCATCACATGGGCCTTTTCTGTTGTCCCTAGAATACACAGTACATCACTCCATCTTTAATAGTATGGGTCAAACAACAAACAAGGCTCAGATGCGTCATTTTGTAGTAATCTCTCTATTGAAGATAAAACATGAATTAATGCTGCATCAATGCTGGTCCGTCTGTTATATCTGGAGTATTTCTCCTCTCTTATCCGGTATCCTGTGTGAATTTAAGTATGCTCTCTCTAATTATCTCTCTTTTTTTCTCTCTCTCTTTCTTTCTCTCTCTCTCTCGGAGGACCTGAGCATTAGGACCATTCCTCAAGGCCTACCTGGCCTGATGACTCCTTGATGTCCCCAGTCCACCTGGCCGTGCTGCTTCTCCAGTTTCAACTGTTCTGCCTGTTCTATGAACATTTAAAAATCTTTTCCATGTTCTGTTATAATCTGCACCCGGCACAGCCAGAAGAGGACTGGCCACCCCTCACAGCCTGGCTCCTCTCTAGGTTTCTTCCTAGGTTATGGCCTTTCTAGGGAGTTTTTCCTAACGACTGTGCTTTTACACCTGCATTGCTTGCTGTTTGGGGTCTTAGGCTGGGTTTCTGTACAGCACTCTGTGACATCAGCTGATGTAAGAAGGGCTTTATAAATAAATTTGATCGCATTTTAAATTAACACATTTTGATGGTCCGCTTTAAAAGGCATGCAGAGCCTCCTTTGGTTTCAACACATGGGTATCATTGTGAAATCCCACTAATGTCTATCTGCGGGTTTGTTCAGTCAGTACACAGCATGCTGTTTGGATGATTTGAGGGCACGAGGGGCTTAAATGTGTAAGCTCTACATTTTTCCAGTGTCCTGACCTTTCTATTTCCTTCCTAGCGATTTCAGAATCAGGGCGCTGGTTCCGAAATTGACCTATATAGGGCTCTGGTAAAACGTAGTGCACTATATAGGGAATAGGGTTCCATTTTGGACACAGACCAAGTCCCAGGTGATGGAGGGGTCAAATCTTGCACCAGTAACAAAGTGGATTTGACAAGTGTGAAAGATTTAGTGCAGAGCATGTCTGACCCAAATCAAATGTTACACAATGGCAGCGAAATGCACAAACATTTGCTTTGCAGATCTATATTTAACTGCAGATGGGGTATCAATTGCACAATGATTATCATGGTATATAATCATAGGTTTGTTTTTAAATAAAGTTTCTTTCTTAAGGCCATGATAGACTGGCAGTATTGTTTAGGAAATAATGCTGAGCAATGTTGCCCGCAATGTAGTATCTGCCATTTCTTTATTAATTAAAGGTCAATCTGGCAAACAGTTAATAGAAACCTCAAGGGCACTTGAAAATATGCAGCATGGCATGCTAGCTGTGTTAAGTGTGATTAGCTTGGCATAGTTCACAATACAGGGATGATGCACATTGATTGTTTGATTTAGACAAAGTATAGCCTGTCTTCATCATAGGCCTCCACCTGTGTGACCCAAATGGTACCTTATATCTCTGTATAGTGAACTACATTTCACTAGAGCCCAATGGACCCTGGTCAAAAGCAGTGCACTAAATATGGAAAAGGTTGTCATTTGGGACCCCATTCCCAAGTTAAAGACCCCATCTTTAATGTGAAATAGAACACCTGGTAAACAAAAGTATCTATTGAAGTCTATAGAAGACCAATGTAATTTTTAGTACCAGGTAGTCATGATGGTAATACCGGCACCTACAATTAAATCATTTGTTTACATTTTATATTTTATACTGAGGGACCAAAACAGAATAATAAGAGTGTAACTGAGAGTGGCTGTTTGTTGATAATTAACTGCACCATACAAGACTGTGGGTATTATTGCAAAGGAAGATACAATTGGTTCCGTTTTCTGTGATCAAAGGTAGCTATATGAGTTCTTCTTGTTTGTTTTTTATATGGGATGAATGTGGTTTCTCATTATAAGTTGTTTCTGTTTATCTTTTACAGTAACTTAATTGCCGCCTGTGGAAACGGATGTCTCTACACCTTTCATTATGCAAGGCTAGGCTGCAAGATCCAACGCTCATACTCTGCAGGAGATTACAAAATAATGTCCATTTCAATGCACAACAAGACAGGTTGATAATTTTGGATTAGCATCTGGAGAAATAAAGTTGATCTACTGGGGCACAAAAAATACACTTAATTTTGAATACAACTTGTTCAACAACAATTGGAACAGGAACTTGATAGGAAATTGCTTTAATGTTGTCGACAAAATGTGCTACTAAATATATGTACTGTGGGATATGGTGGTGTGTTGCTGTGATCAGCATTTCAATGAGCCTTGTTTGAATATTCACATTGAGAGCTTTGAACAGGAGAACATTATTTACATATACATTAGAAAATAAAATCATCTGAAGAATCTGACTCAGATTGAAAAGGGAAATAATTATCTTATTTCTTTGTGTTTCACAAATGTAGTGGTATGAATTCAGAGTGAAAATGTTGCTTGTTTGCATTGACGTATGCATTTGGAGGATATGATCTGCATCACGAGCCTTTTTTGTTGTCCATAAGATACACAGTACATCGCTCCATGTTTAATAGTATTGATCAAACAACAAAGAAGGCTCAGATGCGTCATTATGTAGTAATCTCTCTGTTGAAGATAAAACTTGATTGAATCAACCATTGCAATATTTTATCATGATACGCATATACAGTTTACATACCCTTAGGTTGGAATCATTAAAACTAGGATTTTAACCACTCCACAAATTTCTTGTTAACTTCTTAGGGAGCAGCGCACAAGGTGACCGTTTTGGAGACCCTGGCGTGCCCAAAGTAAAATGCCTCCCATTCAGGCCCAGAAAATAGGATATGCACATATTTAGTACCATTGGATAGGAAACACTCTGAAAAAAAGTGGTTTTGACACATTGCCTCATGTGGAACCCCTCCCTTATGAAAATGCCCTTATAAGGGCATATGAATGCAGTACCTATCGCTTCCTCTGGATGTCAACAGTCTCGAGAAAGTGTTCTGATTCATTTTAGATGCTTTTAGAGCAGAGAAGAAGAGGAATAAGGAAGTGCCCCCAGAGATGTCCTTACAAGAAAATGCGAGCTCCCGGCAGGCGCGTCCTTTGTTTTTTTCCTTTCTTATCGCCCAGTTTATATTCCGGTTGAAATATTATGCTATTTATACATAAAAGTGTTCCTAAGGATACATTTACAATGATGTTTGATTGTTCTTGGACAAGTTTATAGGTATAAGTTGAACGAGTTCTCTTCACGTTTCAATGGAGGAGTCGACGCTGTTTTTTCTGATTATAACGCGCCAACCAAATGGAGATTTATGGATATAATACATTACTTTTTCTAACAAAAGAACCATGGATTGTCTTCGTTGGACACTTTGGAAGCCCTCAGCAGAAGTTCTTCAAAAGGTAATTGATTTGTTTTCGCTGTGAANAGAGCAGAGAAGAAGAGGAATAAGGAAGTGCCCCCAGAGATGTCCTTACAAGAAAATGCGTGCTCCCGGCAGGCGCGTCCTTTGTTTTTTTCCTTTCTTATCGCCCAGTTTATATTCCGGTTGAAATATTATGCTATTTATACATAAAAGTGTTCCTAAGGATACATTTACAATGATGTTTGATTGTTCTTGGACAAGTTTATAGGTATAAGTTGAACGAGTTCTCTTCACGTTTCAATGGAGGAGTCGACGCTGTTTTTTCTGATTATAACGCGCCAACCAAATGGAGATTTATGGATATAATACATTACTTTTTCTAACAAAAGAACCATGGATTGTCTTCGTTGGACACTTTGGAAGCCCTCAGCAGAAGTTCTTCAAAAGGTAATTGATTTGTTTTCGCTGTGAAATGTGTTTTCTGTGAACCGTGGAGGCTAATGAAATTATGGTAATGGCAAAAATATGTTAGGTGCTACCCTCAAACAATGCTGTGATATTGCCAAGAAGCAGAGCTTTTGATGACTATGAAACACATGTATATTGATGCATGTTTAATAATTCAACATTTGGATTTTGAATTTGGCGCCTTGAATTTCACCTGGTAGTGTCGGGAGTGGGGCGCTAGTGCCCCAGCGCACCTTGCTGCTCCTTAAGAAGTTAACAAACTATAGTTTTGGAATGTCGGTTAGGACATTAACCGTGTGCATGACACAAGTAATTTTTCCAACAACTGTTTACTCAGATTATTTCACTTATAATTCACTGTATCACAATTCCAGTGGGTTAGAAGTTTACATACAATAAGCAGCTTGGAAAATTCCAGAAAATGATGTCATGACTTTAGAAGCTTCTGATTGGCTAATTGACATAATTTGAGTCAATTGGAGAAGTACCTGTGGATGTATTTCAAGGCCTACCATCAAACTCAGTGCCTCTTTGCTTGACATCATGGGAAAATCTACAGAAATCAGCAAAGTTCTCAGAAGTCTGGTTCATCCTTGGGAGCAATTTCTAAATGCCTGAAGGTACCACGTTCATCTGTACAACGTTCATAGTACAGAAGTATAAACACCATGGGGCCACACAGCCATCATACCACTCAGGAAGGAGACGCGTTCTGTCTCCTAGAGATGAACGTACTTTGGTGTGAAAAGTGCAAATCAATCTCAGAACAACAGCAAAGGATCTTGTGAAGATGCTGGAGGAAACAGGTACAAAAGTATCTATATCCATTATAAAACGAGTCCTATATCGACATTAACTGAGAGGTCGCTCAGCAAGGAAGAAGCCACTTCTCCAAAACCGCCTTAAAAAAGCCAGACTACGATTTGCAACTGAAGATGGGGACAAAGATCATACTTTTTGGAGAAATATCCTCTGGTCTGATGAAACAAAAATAGAACTGTTTGGCCGTAATGACCATTGCTATGTTTGGAGGAAAGGGGGGGAGGCTTGCAATCCGAAGAACACCATCCCAACCGTGAAGCACAGTGTCACGACTTCCGCTGAAGTCGGCCCCTCTCCTTGTTCAGGTGGTGTTCGGTGGTCGACGTCACCGGTTTACTAGTCATCACCGCTCCTTTTTTCATTATCCATTGGTTTTGCCTTGTTTCTCAGTTCACAGCTGTTGCTCATTCCCCCTCATCAGTCTGCGTGTATTTATTCCTCTGTTTTCCTTCTTGTCCTTGTGAGTGATTATTTCGTTTGTTCAGTCTGTGTATTTTGGACTGTTATGTTTATTATTCTGGGTGTTTTGTTTATTCGCCTGTGTTTATATTTTTCGTGGACAGTATTTTGCCTACACCTTTGTACTTTGTTTTGTACTGGTGGCTGATTAAATACTTTGGTTTCCACACATCTCAACTCTCCTGCCCCTGACTCCTTTTTGTCGTCAGTACACAGCCTTTACACACGGGATGGCAGCATCATGTTGTGGGGGTGCTTTGCTGCAGGCGGGACTGGTGCACTTCACAAAATAGATGGCATAATGAGGGAGGTAAATTATGTGGATATATTGAAGGAACATCTCAAGACATCAGTCGGGAAGTTAAAGCTTGGTTGCAAATGTGTCTTCCAAATGGACAATGACCAAAAGCATACTTCCAAAGTTGTGGCAAAACGGCTTAAGGACAACAAAGTCAAGGTATTGGGGTGG
Organism: Hucho hucho; assembly: GCA_003317085.1. Lineage (NCBI taxonomy): Eukaryota > Metazoa > Chordata > Actinopteri > Salmoniformes > Salmonidae > Hucho > Hucho hucho. Next base: position 469,926 of record QNTS01001791.1, read on the forward strand.
CCATCACAAAGCCCTGACCTCAATCCTATAGAAAGTATGTGGGCAGAACTGAAGAAGCGTGTGCGAGCAAGGAGGTCTACAAAACCTGACTCAGTTGCACCAGCTCTGTCAGGAAGATTGTGCCAAAATTCACCCAATTTATTGTGGGAAGCTTGTGGAAGGCTACCCGAAACGTTTGACACAAGTTAAACAATTTAACGGCAATGATACCAAATACTAATTGAGTGTATGTAAACTTCTGACCCACTGGGAATGTGATGAAAGAAATAAAAGCTGAAATAAATCATTCTCTCTACTATTCTTACATTTCACATTATTAAAATAAAGTGGTGATCCTAACTGACCTAAAACAGGGAACTTTTACAATGATTAATAACCTCTCAGGGATCATTGGGGCGCTAGCGCCCCACTCCCGACACTACCAGGTGAAATGCAAGGCGCCAAATTCAAAATCCAAAGTTGAATTATTAAACATCCACCAATATACAAGTGTTCCATACTCATCAAAAGCTCTGTTTCTTGGCAATATCACAGCGTTGTCAGATTTCAAAAAGGCTTTACGGCGAAAGCACAACATTTGATTGTTTGAGGGTAGCACCTCACATACTTTTCCCATAGCCATGAATTCATTAGCCAGCGCGGCAGACACATAACACATTTCACAGCGAAAACAAATCAATTACCTGTTGAAGAACTTCTGCTGAGGTCATCCTAAGTGTCCAACGAAGACAATCCATGGTTCTTTTGTTAGAAAAAGTCATGTATTTTATCCATAAATCTCCATTTGGTTCGCGCGTTATAATCAGAAACTACAGCGTCCACACCTCCATTGAAACGTGACTAGAACTCGTTCAACTTATACCTATAAACTTGTCCAAGAACAATCAAACATCATTTTAAATGTATCCTTTTATGTATATTTACTATAATAAATCAACCGGAATATAAACTGAGTTCTAAAGACGGAAAAAAACACAGTGCGCGCTTGCCGAGAGCGCGCGTCCACTCCTATAGACTTCCAAAGAGACACTTCCTGATTTCCTCTTCTTCTCTGCTCTAATTCATCTGAACAGAATCAAATCACTTTCTCGAGACTGTTGACATCCAGAGGAAGCGATAGGTACTGCATTCATATGCCCTTTTATGGGCATTTTCATGAGGGAGGGGTTCCAAATGAGGCACTCTGTGAAAACCACTTTTTCCAGGACAGAAATTCCTCGGGTTTCACCTACCATATCCGTTCTGTTTTACTCACGGACAAATGGTTAACAGCTTTACAAAATTCAGAGTGTTTCCTATCCAATGGTACCAAATATGTACATATCCTATTTTCTGGGCCTGAATGGGAGGCATTTTACTTTGGGCACGCCAGGCTCTCCAAAACGGTCAAGTTGTGCACTGATCCCCTAGAGGTTAAATGTCAGGAATTGTGAGAAACTGAATTCAAATGTATTTGGCTAAGCTGTATGTAAACTTTCGACTTCAACTGTACATACTGTGTTCAGTTTGTAATGTTTAATCCCTTAGACTCAATTGACGCACTGGTCAGTCAATGTAAGTAACATGATACAAAAAATCTCCATCAAAATCTGTTAGTTTGAGCTAGAGATATCTTTTTTATTTTTTTTTGCATTGGATGCATCTGCGGTGAAAAGTGGCAGAACCAGAGCGGTGTTTGTCAGACCATGAGACATCCCAAAAATCAGTCTCATCACGAAAACATCTATAGCGTTTGAACAGATTGACTAAGTAATTCCTGAGCTTTCTTATATTTCCTACATGTAGGACAGACTCTTCAAACCTTGTTTCTTAGGATTTATATTTTTACTGTATTTTTTGCCATTTATGAATGCGTTATTCAATGTGTTTCTCTGGGCTATTGTAGTAAAGGCCAAATTAAATACTTTATCAAATATTTTTTGATATCTAAAGGGATCCTAAATGTAAAAAAAAATAGCTAAATGATCAATAGTATGAACATCTTAAAAAAATTCCATATGTCATCTTAGAACCCCCCCCTCCCAATGGCTTAGACTTAAAGGGGTATACTGACTAAAATATCCACGGTGGTGAACATGCTAATCGATTAACTACGTACGGAGTGGTGGGGCGCACTCCTGACACTACCCGGTGAAATGTGAGGCGCCAAATTCAAAATCCAAAAGTTTAATTATTAAACATTCATCAATATACAAGTGTTGCATAGTCATCAAAAGCTCTGATTCTTGGCAATATCACAGCGTTGTCAGATTTCAAAAAGGCTTCACGGCGAAAGCACAACATTTGATTGTTTGAGGGTAGCACCTCTAATATTTATGCATTAGAATAAATCCATTACCCAACATGGGTCTCACAAAATGCATAAAATCGCTAATATAAAATCGCTTACCTTTGATGAACTTCTGCTGAGGGCTTCCCAAGTGTCCAACGAAGACGATCCATGCTTCTTTTGTTACAAAAAGTAATTTATTATATCCATAAATCTCTGTTTGGTTGGCGCGTTATGATCATAAAATCCACCGTTGAGTCGCCCATTGAACCGTGAAGAGAACACGTTCAAATTATACCTATACACTTTCTACAAACAAATCAAACATTATTTTTAATGTATCCTTAGGTATCCTTTTGGGTATATTTGCTGTAATATTTCAACCGGACGATAACGTGAACGATAGGAAAGAAAAATAAAGTGGAGTGCGTTCACAATCTCGCGCGCGTCAAACCTTGTTTACAAAAGTGGTCGCCTGACAATTTCCTGTTCCTATCTGTTCTGGTCACTCCTAGAATTCCAAGACTTTGTATATAGACTGTTGACATCTAGTGGAAGCCATAGGTACTGCAGTCTCAGTCCTACATAAAGTTGTATGCAATAAGCACAATGGAGAAGATGCTCATTTACAAAAGCCATGCTAAATCAATGGGAAAAACAGGCTAATTCCTCATTTTTTGTTTTATAGCAGATTGTTTTTTGTAAGCTTAACTAGCTGGCTAGCTGGATTAATACAATTTGCACTTCCTAGCTTAGAATTGTGAGGTAAAAAGCTAAATCTAGTTATCCGTACGTCTGCATTGCCATTGACTTAACTGGCAGAGGATTGAGTAGATGCCCAAGGCAGGGGCATAACTTCTTTGTTGCTTGTTTGTTATCTGATCAATTCTAGAAGTCTACAGATGTGGCAGTCAACAGCAACAACAAGCTATAGGAGATTAGTAAATACTTGGGGAAATGTAGTAGTTCAGTTGATATATGCATCATATGAAATCTATTATCCATGTCCATGTTGCTCATTGCTTATCATTGCCCCAGTATTTCATACCCCACTCCGTTTCCCAGCTAAATTGCCCACCAAAATTCCTTTTTCATTTGCTCCTGCTCTTGCAGTTCCTTCACTGCATTTATTTAATGGCTTAATTTTCTTGAAGAGCTGGAAATGTTACAGTTCAATGGTGTTGTGAGGACTCTTTAAATCCTACAGTCTGTGCTTAATACATTTCAGTAAGCTACCAAAATTAAATACAGGGCCCTCTTGTGTGAATTGGATTTAAATATCAGAATCATTCCTGAAAATGTATTAATAAAGTAAGATTAACTTTTAATTGATGTTGTGAATTCTCCAGTGCTACCTCCTCACAATTAGGTTATTAGTGATAATAGAATACTTCATAATCCACCCCAAAGGTAGACAGCGAGACATGATTTTATTTGTATATTTATTTAACATTTATTTAACCAGGAAAAGCCCATGGAGATACAGAGACTCTTTCACAATGGATACCTAGCCAAGAAGGCAGCAGCTATCAATGCAGCATTACAAAATGTAAAACATACAATACAATCAGCACAACAATCCGATCTGGCCTACAGGTGACATTTACACTCCTCATGAACAGAGTGATGTACCAAAGTTTTAAACTCATTGTTGGGCAGTAGTGCATCTAGTTTAATTCTGAAGCATACTTTGCAGACAATCCCATGCCTCTGGTGCACAATAGGAAAAGGCAGTCTTGCCTAAGTCAGTAATGGCCCTGGGGACTAAGTAGCAAACACATCTGGTAATTGATAGTGTTGAAGGAGAGCAGGATACAGAGTGAAGTGAGGTCCAGCCCACAATTTGGTACAAGATCTAATGGTGGGGAGTGACTTGGCATTAGTAACAAACCGCAAGGATGCATGATAAAGTCCAGTCTCTAACCCAGAAGTTGCATGCATGTACAATAGATCAACATAATCAATTATAAAAAGGAAAAGTGGCTTGAACAAGCTTCTTTCTAGCCTCAAACACAAAGCAAGCCTTGTTATGAAAAAATATATAATTTCACTTTAAGTTCCTTCACAAGATTATCCATATGAACTTTGTAGGAAATCTTATCGTTCAACCATATACCTAGGTATAGATTTCAATATTTTCTATGGATGCGTCCCCAAATGTGAAAATGCTAACCTTCTCTGGCTGAGAGCAAGCTCCAATGAAGGTTATGAATTGTGTCTTTTGTGCATTCAAGACTAGTTTGAGACAATATAGGAAGTCTGCAGGGACTGTAAGTCAGTCTGGAGCTCTTCAACAGCCTGAACCACGTTGTAAAAACGTCCTGTTGTTTTTACGGTAACTTACTGGCAGCCAGTTACCAGTAAAAAAAAATGTTACAGAATGTTACTGTATGGTGTCAGACCCTGATCTGTTTCACCTGTCCTTGTGATTGTCTCCACCCCATCCAGGTGTTGCTTATTTTCCCCAGTGTATTTATTCCTGTTTCCTGTCTCTCTGTGCCAGTTCGTCTTGTCTGTTTCAAGTCAACCAGCGTCTTTTTCCCGTGCTCCTGCTTTTGTTATTCTCTCTTTTGCTAGTCCTCCCGGTTTTGACCTTTGCTGTTTTCTGGACTCTGTACCCGCCTGCCCTGACCTCGAGCCTGCCTGCCACTCTGCACCTCCTAGACTCTGATCTTGTTTTGACCTTTTGCCTGTCCACGACTATTGTCTACCCATTTTGGAACTAATAGATATCAAACACTCAAACCATCTGCTTCATGTGTCTGCATCTGGCCCTGAGCCCTTATAGACTGATATATATTGATATCAAAGTAGTAATAATGCTACTGTAGGTGTTTTACAGTAACATACTCTTACTGCAATCTTTGGTACTGTTGTTTTGTTGGAACTTGTAGGTCAGTGCACTGTAAAACATTACCTGTAATTTTACGGTACACTACCAGCTAATGGTTGCCATTGGAAATATTGGTACATATACAATGAGTAACTTTTTTTGTCTAAAATATGGTGTGTTTGATGCTGAGGACTAATTAATTGGTACTCTACATCACTTAGGAGTTGAACTCACAACCTATTGGTTGGTAATTTAATGAACAAAAATATATACGCAATATGTAAAGTGTTGGTTCCATGTTTCATGAGCTGAAATAAAATATCCCATAAATGTTCCAAACCCTCAAAAAGCGTATTTCTCTGAAATGTTGTGCACACATTTGTTTACATCCTTGTTAGTGAGCATTTCTCCTTTGCCAAGATAATCCATCCACCTGACAGGTGTGGCATATCAAGAAGCTGATTACAGCATGATCATTACACAGGTGCACCTTCTTTTGGGGACAATAAAAGGCTACTCTGAAATGTGTAGTTTTGTCACACAACGCAATGCCACAGATGTCTCAAGTTTTGAGGGAGCGTGCAATTGGCATGCTGACTGCAGTTATGTCCACTAGAGCTGTTGCCAGAGAATTTAATGTTAATTTCTCTACCATAAAACGCTTCCAAAGTCGTTTTAGTGAATTTGGCAGTACATCCAACCAGCCTCACAACTGCAGAAATGTGTAACCACGCCAGCCTAGGACTTCCACATCCAGCTTCTTCACCTGTGGCCATTCTACTGCCAATGTTTGTCTATAGAGATTGCATGGCTGTGTGCTCGATTTTATTCACGTGTCGCCAATGGGTGTGGCTGAAATAGGGGGGTATCCACATACTTTCAAAACTATGAAATAACACACACGGAATCATGTAGTAACCAAAAACGTGGTAAACAAATCAAAATATTTTAGATTCTTCAAAGTATCCACCCTTTGCCTTGATGACAGCTTTGCACACTCTTGGCATTCTCTCAACCAGCTTCACCTGGAATGCTTTTCCAACAGTCTTGAAGGAGTTCCCACATATGCTAAGAACTTGTTGGCTGCTTTTCCTTCACTCTGCGGTCCAACTCATCCCAAACCATCTCAATTGGGTTGAGGTTAGAGGTCGACCGATTACGATTTTTAAACGCTGATACCGATGCCGATTATTGGAGGCCCCAAAAAAAGCCGATAACGATTAATCGTCCAATTTTTATATATATATTTGCAATAATGACAATTTCTACACTTACACTTTCATTTTAACTTAATATAATACATAAATAAAATAAATTTAGTCTGAAATAAATAATGAAACATGTTCAATTTGGTTTAAATAATGCAAAAACACAGTGTTGGAGAAGAAAGTAAAAGTGCAATATGTGCTCAGAACATTAGAACATATGAAAGCTGGTGGTTCCTTTTAACATGATTCTTCCATATTCCCAGTTAAGAAGTTTTACGTTGTAGATGTTATAGGAATTATAGGACTATTTCTCTCTTTACCATTTGCATTTCATATACCTTTGACTATTGGATGTTCTTATAGGCACTATAGTATTGCCAGCCTAATCTCGGGAGTTGATAGGCTTGAAGTCATAAACAGCGCTGTGCTTCAAGCATTGCGAAGAGCTGCTGGCAAATGGAGTAAAGTGCTGTTTGAATGAATGCTTATGAGCCTGCTGCTGCCTACCACTGCTCAGTCAGACTGCTCTATCAAATATCAAATCATAATTATAATATAATAAACACGCAGAAATGCGAGCCTTAGGTCATTAATATGGTCAAAACGTTTATTCTTTCAATGAAATACGGAACCGTTCCGTATTTTATCGAACGGGTGGCAAGCCTAAGTCTAAATATTGCTGTTACATTGCACAACCTTCAATGTTATGTCATAATTATGTAAAATTCAGGCAAATTAATTATGGTCTTTGTTAGGAAGAAATGGTCTTCACACAGTTCACAACGAGCAGGGCGGCCCAAACTTCTGCATATGCGATTGCGCTTTTGTTAAATCACCACCCGTTTGGCGAAGTAGGCTGTGATTCGATGATAAATTAACAGGCACTGCATTGATTATACGCAACACAGGACAAGCTAGTTAAACTAGTCTTATCATTAACCATGTGTAGTTTTACTAGTTATTATGTTAAGATTGATAGTTTTTTATAAGATAGGTTTAACTTGTTAGGGAGCGGCAGTTTTTTATAAGATAGGTTTAACTTGTTAGGGAGCGTGCGTGCCCAAAGTAAAATGCTTGCCACTCAGGCTCAGAAAATAGGATATGCACATAATTAGTACTATTGGATAGGAAACACTCTGAGGTTTCCAAAAGTGTTAACATTGTGTCTGTGAGTGTAACAGAACTCATTTGGCACGCAAAAACCAGAGAAAATTCCATCCGGAAATGTCATTCTGGTGGCTTATGGCTCACTTTGAGACAGTGCCTTTAGAAAAGTCTTTATACCAGGACACTGAATGTAGTACCTATTGCTTCCACTGGATGTCAGCAGTGTATACGTAAAGTTTCATGGCAATCGGAACCATTGTCTTCAATAGGTAGAGGTTTTAGTGACGGGAGCTATTTTTCAGTTGCACGTTTTTGGGCACACGTTTGGCTGAGCGGTCCACTTTATTTGACTTATATAACGTTTAGGTGACCATCCAAGTGAAAGATGATCACTTTTATTCATAAAAGATAAGCTAAGGATGCATTTTAATTGGTTTTTGTTTTGTTGAGGGAAAGTTTATAGGTTTAGATGAACGCGTTCTGTTCACGTTGGATTTTCTGAACACAAGGCGCCAACCAAACGGAGATTTATGGATATAATTAATGACTTTTTATAACCAAATACCCATGGATTGTCTTCGTTGGACACTTAGGAAGCCCTCTGCAGAAGTTCTACAAAAGGTAAGGCACAGGTTTTCCCTGTGAAATGCATTTTCTATCGACCGCGCTGGCTAAAGATTTCATGGTTATGGAAAATATTGAAGGTGCTACCCTCAAACAATCAAATGTAGTGCTTTCGCCGTAAAGCCTTTTTGAAATCCGACAACGCTGTGATATTGCCAAGAAGCAGAGCTTTTGATGAGTATGAAACACTTGTACATTGGTGCATGTTTAATAATTCAACTTTTGGATTTTGCCTTGCATTTCACCTGCTAGCGCCCCACCACTCCCTAACAAGTTAATGCTAGCTAGCAACTTACCTTGGCTCCTTGCTGCACTCGCATAACAGAGGTTCAGCCTGCCACTCAGTCTCCTCATGGATTGAAATTTAATCGGCGTCCCAAAATGCAGATTACCGATTGTTATGAAATTGTCCCTAAATAATCAGCCATGCCGATTAATCGTCGACCTCTAGTTGAGGTCAGGTGATTGTGGAGGCCAGGTCATCTGATGCAGCACTCCATCACTCTCCTTCTTGGTCAAATAGCCCTTACACAGCTTGGAGGTGTGTTGGGTCATTATGCTGTTGAAAAACAAATGATAGTCCCACTAAGCGCAAACAAGATGGGATGGCGTATCGCTGCTGAATGCTGTGGTAGTCATGCTGATTAAGTGTGCCTTGAATTCTAAATAAATCACATAAAGTGTCACCAGCAAAGCACCCCCACACCATCACACCTCCTCCTCCGTGCTTCCATCATCCGTTCAACTACTCTGCATCTCACACAGACACGGTGGTCAGACCAAAGGACAGATTTCCACCGTTCTAATGTCCATTGCTTGTGTTTCTTGGCCCAAGCAAGTCTCTTCTTATTATTGGTGTCCTTTAGTACAGCAATTCGACCACAAAGCCTTGAGTCACGCAGTCTCCTCTAAACAGTTGATGTTGAGATGTGTCTGTTACTTGAACTCTGTAAAGCATTTATTTGGGCTGCAATTTCTGAGGCTGGTAACTCTAATGAACTTATCCTCTGCAGCAGAGGTAACTCTGGGTCTTACTTTCCTGTGACGGTCCTCATGAGAACAAATTTCATCATAGCTCTTGATGGTTTTTGAGACTGCACTTGAAGAAACTTTCAAAGTTCTTGACTGACCTTCACGTCTTAAAGTAATTATGGATTGTCCTTTCTCTTTGCTTATTTGAGCTGTTCTTGCCATAATATGCACTTGGTCTATTACCAAATAGGGCTATCTTCTGTATACCACCCCTACCTTGTCACAACACAACTGATTGGCTCAAACGCATTAAGAAGGAAGGAAATTCCACAATTGAACTTTTAACAAGGCACACATTGTAGGTGACTACCTCATGATGCTGGTTGAATGCTAAGAGTGTGAAAATCTGTCATCAAGGCAAAGGGTGACTACTTTAAAAAATCTCAAATATAAAATATATTTTGATTTGTTTATATTGTTTTGGTTACTACATGATTCCATATGTGTTATTTCATAGTTTTGATGTCTTCACTATTATTCTACAATGTAGAAAATAGTAAAAATAAAGAAAAACCCTTAAATGAGTAGGTATGTCCAAACCTTTAACTGTTACTGTATGTACAAATTTCATTAATGTTTTCAGGGTTGCACTGTCCTGAAGCAATACACTTCTAGATCCATTTGAATATTTCATTTTCTTGCATCTGTCGACTATTTAACCATTCGTTGCAGGTATCATATGCAACCATCTCACCCTCTTCGCCTCTGTGGCAGATGCAGAACACTGCAGAGGTGGCATCAGCTTCAGCTGAGGTAGATGGTGCTTGGTAGATATGTTTCTCAAGGGACTCGGTCAGAAGCCTGGTAGGATAGCTTTATCCTAAAAAGGTGGATAGCTGTGCCACCATGCTTTGATGAAGAGTCTTTCCTGTGGACCCGGAGCACGGTCACTACAAAGTCAGCATATCTGGTTTCCGACAGAAACTTTTGGAAGTGTACTTGGCTGTAGTATCGGTAGTTCTCCTTCAGGCACATTTTGGAACCCAGGTAAAATGTCATCTTCCACTGTCTTTGCTATGGTGTGCCCACATGGGCACTTTATCTCCACAACTCATTTTCCACAGCAGACAGGCCATCTCGTGATGCCACCAAAAAAGGGTTTCTCTGTTGAAATGAGAAGACCCACAGCCTTGGTTGAGCATGTGTTGTGTGTGATGGTCATGATCTCGGTGTACCTTTGGAATGCTACAGGCTAATGATCTCTTCTCTACAGGATGGAAGTTGTTCTCAATGGCCTCTCAAGGGGGAAACATACTTTGGAGACCAAAGAGGATATCAATTCTTCAAGTCGAATTTGTATAATAGTAGTGCTGTAGCAAATAATCTATTATCGAGCTAGAATGAATATAATTAATATGTTAACCCATCAAACAAAACATTAATTTCAAGCAAAATGCATGCAAGTGGATGGGTTTTCCAACATTCTGAGGCTTTCTTTACCCTTTGTGGTTGTTGCTAAGGTAAAGAATGGGCCCCAAGTCATTGACACAAACCTCACTTCCTCTATACTGTTATATCTGTCATTACTTGCCCCTTTTGGGTGAGGATCATAGCCCCGCCCCCCCCTCTCCACCAGTTTTATGACGGTCGTAAATACCTTGTAGAAACTCTGTCTTTGAGTTTGGCAGGATTGAGGGTAAATAAACCTCTTGTTACAAGGAGCCCAAAAAGGTAACATCAAACTGTTGAATAATTAAACAAGATTTCTGTAATCCAAAACTGTTGGAATGGTCCGTGTGTACTTGAAGAACAATCTAATGTATTACTAATTTCTGATGTAACTAAGGACAGTATAACAACATAACTGTATCTCTGAATGTGTATATTTCCCAGTTGTCAGGGTCACATCCAAATGTTGGGGAACTTATATGATTAAATATGAAACTATTTGTGAGAAGATTAAATGTAATGTTAGCCTTCTAAATTAGAGAATAGTTTTTCATATAAAGTCTTAACTAGTCAGTGACCACACCCACGTGAGCACAGACATTGCGTCATGGAATGCCCCTTTTTCCCAGAGTGCATAAAACCCACTTCTAAGAAAATGTACATTAGACCAGAAAGCATGGAGCTGTGGCTACATGTTGAAATGGTTGTCAATTTACAGACTAGTGACGTACAGCGCCAGCTGTACACATTGAAATGGTTAACTTCTTAGGGAGCGGCTGCATAGGTGACGGTTTTGGAGAGTCTGGCGCGCCCAAAGTAAAATGCATGCCACTCAGGCCCAGAAAATAGGATATGCACATAATTAGTACTATTGGATAGGAAACACTCTGAAGTTTCTAAGAGTGTTAAAATAATGTACAGTGGGGAAAAAAAGTATTTAGTCAGCCACCAATTGTGCAAGTTCTCTCACTTAAAAAGATGAGAGAGGCCTGTAATTTTCATCATAGGTACACTTCAACTATGACAGACAAAATGAAGAAAAAAAATCCAGAAAATCACATTGTAGGATTTTTAATGAATTTATTTGCAAATTATGGTGGAAAATAAGTATTTGGTCACTTACAAACAAGCAAGATTTCAGGCTCTCACAGACCTGTAACTTCTGCTTTAAGAGGCTCCTCTGTCCTCCACTCGTTACCTGTATTAATGGCACCTGTTTGAACTTGTTATCAGTATAAAAGACACCTGTCCACAACCTCAAACAGTCACACTCCAAACTCCACTATGGCCAAGACCAAAGAGCTGTCAAAGGACACCAGAAACAAAATTGTAGACCTGCACCAGGTTGGGAAGACTGAATCTGCAATAGGTAAGCAGCTTGGTTTGAAGAAATCAACTGTGGGAGCAATTATTAGGAAATGGAAGACATACAAGACCACTGATAATCTTCCTCGATCTGGGGCTCCACGCAAGATCTCACCCCGTGGGGTCAAAATGATCACAAGAACGGTGAGCAAAAATCCCAGAACCACACGGGGGGACCTAGTGAATGACCTGCAGAGAGCTGGGACCAAAGTAACAAAGCCTACCATCAGTAACACACTACGCCGCCAGGGACTCAAATCCTGCAGTGACAGACGTGTCCCCCTGCTTAAGCCAGTACATGTTCAGGCCCGTCTGAAGTTTGCTAGAGAGCATTTGGATGATCCAGATGAGGATTGGGAGAATGTCATATGGTCAGATGAAACCAAAATATAACTTTTTGGTAAAAACTCAACTCGTCGTGTAGTAGGTATGGTGTTTGGAGGACAAACACCATACCTACTGTGAAGCATGGGGGTGGAAACATCATGCTTTGGGGCTGTTTTTCTGCAAAGGGACCAGGACGACTGATCTGTGTAAAGGAAAGAATGAATGGGGCCATGTATCGTGAGATTTTGAGTGAAAACCTCCTTCCATCAGCAAGTGCATTGAAGATGAAACGTGGCTGGGTCTTTCAGCATGACAATAATCCCAAACACACCGCCCGGGCAACGAAGGAGTGGCTTCGTAAGAAGCATTTCAAGGTCCTGGAGTGGCCTAGCCAGTCTCCAGATCTCAACCCCATAGAAAATCTTTGGAGGGAGTTGAAAGTCCGTGTTGCCCAGCGACAGCCCCAAAACATCACTGCTCTAGAGGAGATCTGCATGGAGGAATGGGCCAAAATACCAGCAACAGTGTGTGAAAACCTTGTGAAGACTTACAGAAAACGTTTGACCTCTGTCATTGCCAACAAAGGGTATATAACAAAGTATTGAGATAAACTTTTGTTATTGACCAAATACTTATTTTCCACCATAATTTGCAAATAAATTCATTAAAAATCCTACAATGTGATTTTCTGGATTTTTTTTCTTCATTTTGTCTGTCATAGTTGAAGTGTACCTATGATGAAAATTACAGGCCTCTCTCATCTTTTTAAGTGAGAGAACTTGCACAATTGGTGGCTNGCGCCAACCAAACGGAGATTTATGGATATAATAAATGACTTTTCTAACAAAAGAACCATTGGATGTCTTCGTTGGACACTTGGGAAGCCCTCAGCAGAAGTTCTTCAAAAGGTAAGGGATTTGTTTTCGCTGTGAAATGGGTTTTGTGTGAACCGCACTGGTTTATGAATTTATGCTAATGGATAAATATTGTAGGTACTATCCTCAAACAATCAAATGTTGTGCTTTCGCTGGAAAGCCTTTTTGAAATCTGACCACCTCAGGAGGCTGAAGAAATTCGGCTTGTCACCAAAAACACTCTTCTTCTTGTCACCAAAACTTCTGCAGATGCACAATCGAGAGCATCCTGTCGGGCTGTATCACCGCCTGGTACGGCAACTGCTCCGCCCACAACCGTAAGGCTCTCCAGAGGGTAGTGAGGACTGCACAACACATCACCGGGGGTAAACTACCTGCCCTTCAGGACACCTACACCACCCGATGTCACAGGAAGGCCAAAAAGATCATCAAGGACAACAACCACCCGAGCCACTGCCTGTTCACTCTCGCCAAGCGCGCACTGTGTTTCCCTCGGTCTGTAGAGCTCAGTTTATATTCCGGTTGATTTATTATAGTAAATATACGTAAAAGTGTTCCTAAGGATACATTTAAAATGATGTTTGATTGTTCTTGGACAAGTTTATAGGTATAAGTTGAACGAGTTCTAGTCACGTTTCAATGGAGGTGTGGACGCTGTCGTTTCTGACTATGACGCGCGAACCAAATGGAGATTTATGGATATAATACATTACTTTTTCTAACAAAAGAACCATGGATTGTCTTCGTTGGACACTTAGGATGACCTCAGCAGAAGTTCTTCAACAGGTAATTGATTTGTTTTTGCTGTGAAATGTGTTATGTGTGTGCCACGCTGGCTAATGAATTCATGGCTATGTGAAAAGTATGTGAGGTGCTGCCCTCAAATAATCAAATGTAGTGCTTTCGCCGTAAAGCCTTTTTGAAATCTGACAACGCTGTGATATTGCCAAGAAACAGAGCTTTTGATGAGTATGAAACACTTGTATATTGATGCATGTTTAATAATTCAACTTTTGGATTTTGAATTTGGCGCCTGACATTTCACCTGGTAGTGTCGGGAGTGGGGCGCTAGCGCCCCAATGATCCCTGAGAGGTTAATTTACGACACGGTGTGAGCTATCAACCCTCCACCAGCTCCCTCCCCCCTCTATGGGTGAGAGAGGGTCTGGTTACTGTCATCCATTGCCAAGCTGATCTGACCCATTCGGATCCTCACAGGACAGTCATGACAAGATCAATATAATTAGTTTGGTGGTTAAATTGTATATTGTTATGTGTTTTGTTGTAGGTGGTACAGATTCTGATTCCACCAGCATTTGCTTCCAACCCAAGTTGGCAAAAATATTTGAGATAGCTCAATTTACAGTAAGCATGGCATAAACTTGAATTGGGTAGTGTTTGTTTGTGTTTGTATTATGGTTATGTAGCCTGATGACCACAGAGTACCTTCCAGACCATGTAGGTAGTTTATTGTACCCCTTTTCTCTTTGTAAAACAGTAATGACACCGCCACCTCATTCCTCTCTCTGCAGATTCTCAAAACACTATACAAAGTCTACAAAAATTCCCTGCCAAGGCTACTATTGACAAGAATGATCTGTCAAAGTCAATGGGCTGCGGGAAGTTGACAGATAGGTCTTTGAGATGAGGAAGGGGTTTTTGGTTGTGCAGGATTGTGCTAAGAGACAGTAAATGTATTGTTGCTTGTGAGAACAATTGAAAGGTGCCATTTCTCCTAAATCTCACCATACACAAACATACATGCTGTGTAAGAACTGCTCTCCTAAGACCTTTTTTTTAGATGCCAAGCTAAATTTCTTCAGCCTCCCGAGGTTGAAGAGGCACTAGTGCGCCTTCTTCACCACACTTTCTGTGTGGGTGGACCATTTCAAATCATCAGTGACGTGTACGCCAAGGAACTAGAAGCTTTCCACCTGCTCCACTGTGGTCCCGACAATGTGGATAGGGGCGTGCTCCCTTTGCTGTTTCCTGCAAACTTGATGATTGAGTTGGAGGCGTGTGTGGCCACGCAATCATGGGTGAACAGGGAGTACAGGAGGGGGCTGAGCACGCACACTTGTGGGGCCCCAGTGTTGAGGATCAGCGAAGTGCTGTTGTTTCCTACCTTCACCGCCAGGGGGCAGCCCGTCAGGAAGACCAGGACCCAGTTTCACAGGCAGGGGGCTCGGCGTTTCTCTGGACCCTGATCTCTCTTTTGACTAACATATCAAGACTGTTTCAAGGACAGCTTTTTTCCATCTACGTAACCAAAAAACTGAAACTTTCTGTCCAAAAATTATGCTGAAAAATTAATCCATGCTTTTGTCAGTTCTAGGTTAGACTACTGCAATGCTTTACTTTCCGGCTACCCGGATAAAGCACTAAATACACTTAAGTTAGTGCTAAACACGGCTGCTAGAATCTTGACTAGAACCAAAAAAATGTGATCATATTACTCCAGTGGTAGCCTCTCTACACTGGCTTCCTGTTAACTTCTTAGGGAGCGGCAGCTGAGGTGTCAGTTTTGGAGAGTATAATGTGAACGCGTGGGTATAATGTGAACGCGAGGGTCAGAAGTTAACATAAACTCAATTAGAATTTGGTAGCATTGCCTTTAAATTGTTGAACTTGGGTCAAATGTTTTGGGTAGCCTTCCACAATCTTCCCACTGTAAGGGGTGCGTACTGGCGGTAGAGAAGTTAGGCACAGGAGAGCAGAACTCTGTTTTCACAACAGAGCAGTTTAATAATAAAACCCACCGGAAAAGAGAACAAACAGAATAAATGGGTAACATAGCCCGTCGCACACCATGCACAAGCACTTACAAAACAAATAATTCCAGACAAGGACATGTGGGAAACAGAGGGCTAAATACACAACTAGAAGCCAGGTGTGTGGGAAGACAAGACAAAACAAATGGAATATGAAAAATGGATCGATGATGGCTAGAAGACCGGCGACGGCGAGCGCCGCCAGAACAAGGAGAGGCACCAACTTCGGCAGAAGTCGGGACAGTACCCCCCCCCTTGACGCGCGGCTCCGGCAGCGCGCCGACACTGGCCTCGCGAACGGAGTACACCGGGGCCCCCTCGATGTCCAGAGGGGGCGGAGGAACCTCCCGCACCTCAGACTCCTGGAGCGGAACATGGAACGAGAGGTTAATACGGTAATCGGGGGGAAGCTGTAACCTATAGCAAACCTTGTTCACTCTCCTCAGGACTTTAAATGGCCCTACAAACCGCGGACCCAGCTTCCGGCAGGGCAGGCGGAGGGGCAGGTTTCGGGTCGAGAGCCAGACCCAGTCCCCCGGTACGAACACCGGGGCCTCACTGCGGTGACGGTCTGTGTTCTCTTTTTGACGCATCACGGCACTCTGAAGGTGAACACGGGTAGCTTCCCATGTCTCCTCCGCGCGCCTGAACCAGTCGTCCACCGCAGGAGCCTCAGTCTGACTCTGATGCCAAGGCGCCAGAACCGGCTGGTACCCCAGTACACACTGAAAGGGAGAGAGGTTAGTGGAGGAGTGGCAAAACGAGTTCTGTGCCATCTCGGCCCAGGGCACGAACGCCGCCCACTCCCCCGACCGGTCCCGGCAATAAGACCGCAGAAACCTGCCCACATCCTGGTTTACTCTCTCCACCTGCCCATTACTCTCGGGGTGAAATCCCGCACACCATACAACGTGCACAAGCAATAACAAAACAAACAATTCCAGAAAAGGGCATGTGGGAAACAGACGGTAAAATATACAACATGTAATGAATGGAATAGAAACCAGGTGTGTGGGAAGACAAAACAAATGGAAAATGAAAAATGGATCGATGATGGCTAGAAGACCGGCGACGCTGAGCGCCGAGCACCGAGCACCGCCCAAACAAGGAGAGGCACCAACTTCGGAGGAAGTCGTGACACCCACAATAAGTTGGGTGAATTTTGGCCCATTTCTCCTGACAGAGCTGGTGTAACTGAGTCAGGTTTGTTGGCCTCCTTGCTTCAACACGCTTTTTCAGTTGAGGTTAGGGCTTTGTGATTGCCACTCCAATAGCTTGACTTTGTTGTCCTTAAGCCATTTTGGAAGTATGCTTGGGGTCATTGGAAGACCCATTTGCAACCAAGCTTTAACTTCCTGACTGATGTCTTGAGCTGTCGCTTCAATATATCCACATATCTTCCTCATGATGCCATCTATCTTCTGAAGTGCACCAGTCCCTCCTGCAGCAAAGCACCTCCACAACATGATGCTGCCATCCCGGTTGGGATGATGTTCTTTGGCTTGCAAGCCTCCCCCTTTTTCCTCCAAACATAACTATGGTCATTATGGCCAAACAGTTCTATTTTTGTTTCATCAGACGAGGACATTTCTCCAAAAAGTACAATCTTTTTCCCCATGTGCAGTTGCAAACCGTAGTCTGGCTTTTTTATGGCGGTTCTTCCTTGCTGAGTGGCATTTCAGGGTATGTCGATATAGGACTCGCTTTACTGTGGATATAGATACTTTTGTCCCTTTTTCTTCCAGCATCTTCACAAGGTCTTTTGCTGTTGTTCTGAGATTGATTTGCACTTTTCGCACCAAAGTACGTTCATCTCTAGGAGACAGAATGCATCCCCTTCCATAGCGGTATGATGGGTGAGTGGCCCCATGGTGTTTATACTTGCGTACTATTATTTGTACAGATGAACGTGGTACCTTCGGGCATTTGGCAATTGCTCCCAAGGATGATCCAGACTTGTGGAGGTCTACAATTTTCTTTCTGAGGTCTTGGCTGATTTCTTTTGATTTTCCCATGATGTAAAGCAAAGAGGCACTGACTTTGAATGTAGTCCTTGAAATACATCCACAGGTACACCTCCAATTGACTCAAATGATGTCAATTAGCCTATCAGAAGCTTCTAAAGCCATGACATAATTTTCTGGAATTTTCCAAGCTGTTTAAAGGCACAGCACAACTTAGTGTATGTAAACTTCTGACCCACTGGAATTGTGATACAGTGAATTATAAGTTAACTTCTTAGGGAGTAGTGGGGCACTAGCGCCCCGTTTTCGACAACATCCGGTAAAAAGGATAGCGCAGTAATGCTAAATACAAAGATCGAATAAGTAAACATTCATGGAAATACAAGTGTCTTACATCTTTTAAAAGATGAACTTCTTGTTAATCCAACCGCATTGTCATATTTCAAAAAGGCTTTACGGCGAAAGCACACCATGCGATTATCTGAGGACAGTGCCCCAGAGTAAAACACTTTTCAAAACCAGGCCAGGCTTCACAAAATCACAAATAGTGATAAAATAAATCACTTACCTTCGAAGATCTTCCTCTGTTTGCAGTCCCAGGGGTCCCAGTTACGCAAATAATGGTTGTTTCGTTTGATAAAATCAGTTTTTATAGCCTAACATGAAACATTTTGTAAACCTCTTGAGTCGTGAATTCTGTATCATTTGACTGTCAACTGAACATTCGATGCAATTACACACACTAAACGTATGTTTATCCAGTCAAGGTTGGTTTCTTTGCAATCCTCTGGTTGTTAGTAACACAACCATACATGATGTTTCTTTGTGCGGGACGTAATGACCGAAGGAGCCCGATTTGAAGACACCTATCAATGACACCATTGCGCACCAATGATATGAGCGGTCTTCGGTTGATTGACTGTATTTTGGCCCAATGACCACAGATCGTCTTGAAATCTAGCTTGGTAGATAGCCAATGAGCTGAGGTAAACGGCAATACGTAATGGTTATATGCTGGAAGGACAGCCTTATAAGACAATGCGAGCGTAAGGGACGGTCCTTTGCCATTGAAAATCTACCTGCTTTACGCACAGCAGTATTTGTTCAAGACTATTTTCAGCAATTTTTTGAAGTAATTATGACAGGAAAATCAGGGAAAGCTAAATCCAAGTCTAAATATATGGATTTGCACAAAATTATAGACGAAATTAACAGGAAAGCGAGACCGATTTGGCACAGGACGAGGGGTCTGTTAGTGACCATATCTTTGACTCGCAGACGGAAGAGATGTTTCTAGATGGAAAGGATGCCATTCTGGACTGGTAAGTACTTATCATGCCGTTGTTTGAAATTATTTATATGAAATATTATTAATTTCATATTTTTGTAATATAATCAGCAATGAAATGTGTAAAGTAAACATTGGCTATACATCGTGTGTGTGTGCGTGTGTGTGTGTATGTGCGTGTGTGTGTGTATGTATCTGTTTATTTTAGTTGTTACAGGAATCCTACTAAGCTTTTGTCTTGGCCTCAAACAATACATGTGTAACGAACCAGAAAAATGGGGTCACAAACATTTTGCTTTGGCTGATTCTGTATCTGTTTATTGTAGTTTGTAACCAAATTTGTTTGGTTTATTACACGTGTTGTTTGAGGCCCATAAAAATAGTTTAGTAAGTGGGCACATTGATGTTATTTGTCTATGTCTTAGTCGGTTTCTTTTTACAAACATTGGTTTAAACAAACCAAATAATGTGTACACAACAAACTCCGTGTATTT
Organism: Hucho hucho; assembly: GCA_003317085.1. Lineage (NCBI taxonomy): Eukaryota > Metazoa > Chordata > Actinopteri > Salmoniformes > Salmonidae > Hucho > Hucho hucho. Next base: position 489,472 of record QNTS01001791.1, read on the forward strand.
TTTTCAAATCATTCTAGGTACATTGATGTTATTTGTCTATGTCTTAGTCTCAAAGCAAAATGTTTGTAACTGAATTTGTTTGGTTTATTACACGTGTTGTTTGAGCCCCATAAAAAAAGTTTAGTAAGCTATGATTCTGTTTTGGAGTTATTGGAATTAAATTGACATTTTTTGTTTCACAGTGCCGGTGAGTCTGATTGGGAACCCCCATTGTCAAGGTGTTCATCCCCCACTGAAGCTGGTCCATCCAGACGGACCCCTGCTGTTTCCAGCTCCACACCTACCCGGCCATCTAGAGGTGTGAAGACGGCAACAAAGAAGCGGTGGAGGGGAACTGTGAAACCTGCAGACAGAGAGGCAGAGGGGCGTTAGCACACTGTGCTCGATGTTGATGTGGAACCAATTCCACCAACATTTAGACCGAAAAGGCAGCCAGGACCTCAGCTGGACATGACAGCAAAGTACAGCCCCATTCAACTTTTCCAGCTTTTTTTCACCTCGTCTGTTGTTGATTCCCTCGTGTCCAACAAAAATAAGTATGGGAAAAAGAAGCATGCAGTAAAGAAAGACGCATGGAAGCCCATTTCCATTCAAGACCTTTTCTGCTACCTTTCACTGGTCATTTTCATGGGGCTGGTGAAGTTGAAGACCTTGAAGGACTACTGGAAAAGGTCACCTGTCTATCAACTGCCTTTCCCCGCTGCTGTCATGTCTTCAAACAGGTTTCTGGCTATCTCCCGGGCGCTTCATATCAGTGACCCACAAGTTGATGAGGACAATGATAAGAAGAGAGGCACAGCAAGGTTTGATAGGCTTTGCAAAATTTAACCTCTCTACCCCAGCATGGTGGAGGCGTGCAATACCTATTTTCAGCACGCCCAGAACTTGTCAATAGATGAGAGGATGGTAGCCTCAAAGGCCAGAATTGGCCTAAAACAATACATGCGTAACAAACCCACAAAGTAGGGTTACAAACTGTTTGTTTTGGCTGATTCTGTGTGTGCTTACACATGCAATTTTTTTGTTTATGAGGGGAAAAGCAGTTTTGTGACTGGTAAGGGACTTAGTTATGACTCCGTTATGGAGTTATTAGATTTTCAACTGCTGGGGAAGGGCTACAAACTGTTTGTGGACAATTTTTACACAAGCCCGACCCTGTTCACTGACCTGAGGAAGCTGGATGTGTGGGCTTGTGGCACCATTCGTCCCATGCCTAAGCGGGCTGATCGGGGTGCCATGAGATGGATTCGTGAAGGTGGCCTGCTCTTTGTCAAGTGGAATGATACCAGAGAGGTGCACGACCATCCACAAAGCCTTCAGTGGCGATCACGTCGTCAGACGTGTGAAGAACGCTAGGGGGGCATGGACCACCAAAAATGTCCCCATTCCAGCTGCTGTGAAGGACTACAACAAGCGCATGGGAGGTGTGGACCTGTCAGACGCGCTGATAGGCTACTACAATGTTCTCCACAAGACAATGAAATGGTACAAAACATTATTTTATAATTTCATTGACATTGCTGTGGTGAATGCGTTCATCCTCCACAAGGAAATGGCTAAGAGCTGTGGACAGACCCCCATGTCACAGCTAGCCTTCAGAGAGCAGCTCCTCCAGGAGCTTGCTGCCTACAGCAAGTCCACTCCATCACCTTCTGTCCCCTCTACCTCTTGTCCCCTCTACCTCTGCTCCTGCCACCAGTGGTGTCCACCTGCTGAAATTCATTTCTGCCGACATGAATTTGCCTCCTGGCAGAAAGGGCACAGTAGGGAGGCATCGCTGAGCTGTTTGTCACAGGAAATCCCATGTGACCTGCTCCACTTGTTTGGTGACTCTCTGCTTTACACCAGAAAGGGACTGCTCTGGGCTATGGCATAAGCAGCACAACATTGTGTAGAGGACTGAAAAAGTGTGTAAATAGTTTGTTTTTTTTTGATTTGTATGAAGATAAATTTTTTTGTGTGTTAGAATAGTTTTTTTGTATGCTGTATATAGTTACTTAATTCAAAATGTATCACTTTACCAATTCGGCCACTTGGGTACATTTGGGCAACTTGTGTGGGACACCTGGGTGACTTCATGGTAAATGTCATGTAGCTCGCTCATTCCTGAAGTTATCAGTCTGAAACTTTGCATACACACTGTTGCCCTCTTCTGTTCTCCATCTAAATTATCCCCAGCATCCTAACTGAATGTTTGGTGTTTCTTGTTCATGTGAAAGATGATGCAACAACAATAAAAACAGAAAACGTATGTTTTTCTCTTTGTATTTTATTCTACCAGATTTATTGTGTTATATTCTCCTACATTCAATTCACATTTCCACAAACTTCAGAGTGTTTCCTTTCAAATGATACCAATATTATGCCTATCCTAGCTTCTGGGCCTGAGTAACAGCCATTTTACTTTGGGCACGCCAGACTCTCCGAACTTCCAAACACCGATGCCGCTCCCTAAGAGGTTAACTACTTAGGGAGCAGTGGGGCGCTAGCCGACACTACCCGGTGAAATGTAAGGCGCCAAATTCAAAATCCAAAAGTTGAATTATTAAACATTCATCAATATACAAGTGTTGCATAGTCATCAAAAGCTCTGCTTCTTGGCAATATCACAGCGTTGTCAGATTTCAAAAAGGCTTTACGGCGAAAGCACAACATTTGATTGTTTGAGGATAGCACCTACAATATTTTATCATTAGCATAAATTCATAACCCAACGCGGGTCTCAAAAAACACATAAAATCGCTAATATAAAATCCCTTACCTTTCGAAAAACTTCTCCTGAGGGCTTCCCAAGTGTCCAACGAAGACAATCCATGCTTCTTTTGTTAGAAAAAGTAATTTATTATATCCATAAATCTCCGTTTGGTTGGCGCATTATGATCATAAAATCCACCGTTGAGTCGCCCATTGAACCGTGAAGAGAACGCGTTCACGTTATACCTATACACTTGTCCAAGAACAATCAAACATCATTGATAATGTATCCTTAGGAACAATTTCATGTATATTTACTATAATATTTCAACCGGATTAGAAACTGGACGATAGGAAAGGAAAAAACCACAGCGCGCGAGCCCATGAACGCGCTTCCTCTTCTGTTTACATCCGATGACTAGTTCGAAATTCATCTTCTATTACCATCCAGAGCAACCTAACATCACCAAACACTGTCTAGAGACTGTTGACATCCAGTGGAAGCAATAGGTACTGCAATCTTACTCCCATATATGGCTGTTTTCAATAGGGAGGGGTTCAAAATGAGGCAATGTGTCAAAAACACTTTTTCCAGGACAGAAATTCCTTGCTATATCAGTTCTGTTATACTCACAGACAATATTTTAACACTCTTAGAAACTTCAGAGTGTTTCCTATCCAATAGTACTAATTATGTGCATATCCTAGTTTCTGGGCCTGAGTGGCAGGCCTTTTACTTTGGGCACGCCAGACTCTCCAAAACCGACACCTCAGCTGCTGCTCCCTAAGAAGTTAATTTGACCTGCATTCATTGCTAATTTCAGGTCAATAAAGTTTTTCTTAAATACAATGAAGGCAGACTGGAGTTCAGATTAAGCCTGGTCAACCATGGGGGCAATAGCATACACAACAGTATCAACTGCATAGAAGTGAGTAAAAAGTGATCTAAAAATGAACCAGAATTGACCCCTTCGAGACACCTTTCGTCATGTCCAGAAAACACCATCAGTAGATACACATTGAATTATATCTATCAAGTATTTCTTAAACCAGTTACTGTGCCTTGCAAAAGTATTCATCACCCTTGGTGTTTTTTCCTATTAGGTTGTATTACAACCTGTAATTTAAATTGATTTTTATTTGGGTTTCATGTAATGGACATACACAAAATAGTCCAAGTTGGTGAAATGAAAAAAAAAAAAAAACGGAAAAGTGGTGTGTGCGTATGTGTTCACCCCCTTTGCTATGAAGCCACTAAATAAGATCTGGTGCAACCAATTGCCTTCATTTACCTTAATTAGTTAAAGTCCACCTGTGTGCAATCTAAATGTCACATGATCTCAGTATATATACACCTGTTCTGAAAGGCCCCAGAGTCTGCAACACCACTAAGCAAGGCCCACAACCAAGCAAGCAAGCGGCACCATGAAGACCAAGGAGCTCTCCAAACAGGTCAGGGACAAAGTTGTGGAGAAGTACAGATCAGGGTTGTGTTATACAAAATCAGAGGCAACAAAGAGACCAAAGATAACCATGAAGGAGCTGCAAAGCACCACAGCGAGAATGGAGTATCTGTCCACTTTAAGCTGTACACTCCACAGAGCTGGGTTTTACGGAAGAGTGGCCAGAAAAAAGCCATTGCGTAAAGAAAAAAATAAGAAAACACGTTTGGTGTTCGCCAAAAGGCATGTGGGAGACTCCCAAACATATGGAAGAAGGTACTCTGGTCAGATGAGTCTAAAATGTAGCTTTTTGGCCATCAAGGAAAACGCTATGTCTGGCGCAAACCCCCCGAGAACACAATCCCTGTATCATGCTGTGGGGATGTTTTTCCATCGGCAGGGACTGGGAAACTGGTCAGAATGATGGATTGCGCTAAAGATTTGATTAGAGACTGGGATGGAGGTTCACCTTCCAGCAGGACAATGACCCTAAGCATACTGCTAAAGCAACACTTGAGTGGTTTAAGGGGAAACATCTAAATGTCTTGGAATGGCCTAGTCAAAGCCCAGACCTCAATCCAATTGATAATCTGTGGTATGACTTAAAGATTGCTGTACACCAGCGGAACCCATCCAATTTGAAGGAGCTGGAGAAGCTTTGCCTTGAAGAATGGGCAAAAATCCCAGATGTGCCAAGTTTATAGACACATACCCCAAGAGACTTGCAGCTGTAATTGCTGCAAAATGTGGCTCTACAAAGGATTGACTTTGGAGGGGTGAGTAGCTTTGCACGCTCAAGTTCTGGTTTGTCTTATTTGTTTCACATAAAAAAATATTTGGCATCTTCAAAGTGAGTGGTAGACGTGTTGTGTAAATCAAATGATACAATTCCCCCAAAGGGGGTTATTCCAAGGCAACAAAATAGGAAAAATGCCAAGGTGGTGAATACTTTCGCAAGCCACTGTACATGCAGCCTCGTCTAGGTCAATTGAGGAAAGCCTGAATTATCGATGAGTGATCAAGAGTATCAAAGGCCTTTGACAGGTCAATAAAGTCAGCAGCACAACGTTGCCTTTTACCCATACAGTTAACAACATAAATTATAACTAGGGATACAGCAGAGCTAATGCCACGACCTTTTCTAAAATCAGACTGATGTACATTTAGTATACATTCCAAAGATAAGAAAGCGCTAAGGATTATAATATTTTAGCTATGCAAGAAAGTTTAGAAATAGTCCGCTAATTATCTAGATCAAAGGTCACCACCTTTGTGAAAGGAGAGTTGATGGGCCGCATTCCAAACCTTGAGGATAGTACCAGATATACTTGTCAGGTTAAAAATATGGGTTAACTTCTTAGGGAGCGGCAGCTGAGGTGTCGGTTTTGGAGAGTCTGGCGTGCCCAAAGTAAAAGGCCTGCCACTCATGCCCAGAAACTAAGATATGCACATAATTAGTATTATTGGATAGGAAACACTCTGAAGTTTCTAAGAGTGTTAAAATATTGTCTGTGAGTATAACAGAACTGATATAGCAGGCGAAAACCCGAGGAATTTCTGTCCTTGAAAAAGTGTTTTTGACACATTGCCTCATTTTGAACCCCTCCCTATTGAAAACAGCTATATATGGGAGTAAGATTGCAGTATTTATTGCTTCCACTGGATGTCAACAGTCTCTAGACAGTGTTTGGTGGTTAGGTTGCTGTGGATGGTAATAGAAGAAGAATTTCGAACTAGTCACCAGATGTAAACAGAAGAGGATGCGCGTTCACGGGCTCGCCCCACCACTCCCTAAGTAGTTAATGATTCAGCAATCAGGCAGGCAGAGAGCTGCAGCAAAAATGGATCAAGCATATAAGCCCAAGTAGATTTTTTTTTACATCAATCTTAAGCAATGCACTAGCCCATCAAAGGTAATAAATTGTTCAACATTTTCTATTTTTTCATTCATATATTTTTTCTACAATTTATATTTTTTTCTCTCTCAGCATTGTTGGGAATGGTACATAAGTAAGCATTTCACTGTTAGTCTACACCTGTTGTTTATGAAGCATGTGACTAAAACAATTTGATTTTAAATGAAAACAAAGATTTACTAGAAGTTGACAGGTTATCCGTCAAGTCAGTCGATTGACTGACCAGGGTTAATTAAACCACCGTTTCACTCAAATAAAAAGCCTGCCGAGATAAAAATTGTAATGAATACCGAGGGAGAAAAAGGTGTAGAGTCACGTGCAGAGCACGGCAGGTGTTTATTTAGCCTTCGCAGAAGGCAGGAATCATGGTCACAGGCAGGTAATGGTCATACACAGGTATGCAAACAGGCAGGTGAATCCAAACTAGGACTGAAGGCTTTCATTGGTTCTCACAACTGAGCTAGGAAAAGGCTTAGTAGAGTCAAAACGAACAGTACCTCACAAAGGCACAAACATAATGAACTGAACTAAATAAGGAGCTGATGAGACCAGGTGAATAACTAACACAGGTGAAATCAAAGAACAAAAATGAAAGACAGGGCTACGTTCAAGAACACAAAGAAACAGGGCTACGTTGTAGAACACAATGAAACAGAACACAAGGTTGACTAAGAAAATAAATATAGAACCTTACAAAAATGATGGTTAAAAGGACCCTTCCTCAGGACTACCTGGCCTGATGACTCCTTGCTGTCCCTGGTCCACGTGGCCGTGCTGCTGCTCCTGTTTCAACTGTTCTGCCTACGGCTATGGAACCCTGACCTGTTCACCATACGTGCTACCTGTCCCAGACCTGCTGTTTTCAACTCTCTAGACAGCAGGAGCGGTAGAGATACTCTGAATGATCAGCTATGAAAAGCCAACTGACATTTACTCCTGAGGTGCTGACCTGTTGCACCCTCGACAACCACTGTGATTATTATTATTTTACCCTGCTGGTCATCTATGAACATTTAACATGTTCTGTTATAATCTCCAACCGGCACAGCCAGAAGAGGACTGGCCACCCCTCATAGCATGGTTCCTCTCTTGGTTTCTTCCTAGGTTCTGGCCTTTCTAGGGAGTTTTTCCTAGCCACCGTGCTTCTACACCTGCATTGCTTGCTGTTTGGGGTTTTAGGCTGAGTTGCTGTACAGCACTCTGTGACATCAGAGGATGTAAGAAGGCTTTATAAATACATTTTATTTGAAATTTGATCACTTATCACATTCTTCACAGTTCTGATGACAGATTCAGACAGAACTTGCTTCGGGAGGGAAAAAGAGGAATTGGCAAACTTCAGTGCATGTAATGTTTTCCAAAATTTAGAAGTCTCACCAGCAGAGTCCGATATAGTGCTTAAAAAGTAGCTTGATTTAACTTTCTAAATTGAGATAGTACATCAGTTGTCTGAAAGATTGCCAGTCTACTACAAAGTCAGTTTTCCTTGCTTTGGCCCAGGCCTGATTTCTAATCTGAACAAGCTCAGATATCTTGTTGAAATGTTAGATCTATCATTGACTCCGAATTGTTTAAAAGGGGCGTGTTTTCAAGAGAACTCACTGTCAGGAATACAGGAGACAGTGGCTAAATTAGAGCATGTCATGTAAAAACCATTTTTATAATGTCTATTCTTAATTAAATTAGTATTTTGCTGTTTGGTATCTCCCTGTAGCACTCACTACTTTCATCATGATGTGCTTTGAGAGAATAGTCAAGGATCATATCATCTCTACTGTACCTGACACCCTAGACCCACTTCAATTTGCTTACTGCCCCAATAGATCCACCAACGATGCAATCGCACTGCACACTGCCCTATCCCATCTGGACAAAATGAATACCTACAGTTTGAAGTCGGAAGTTTACATACACTTAGGTTGGAGTCATTAAAACTAATTTTTCAACCACTCCACAAATTTCTTGTTAACAAACTATAGTTTTGGCAAATTGGTTAGGACATCTACTTTGTGCATAAGTAATGTTTCAAAAAATTATTTACAGACAGATTATTTAAGTATATGTTGTTCTCTAAGCACATTAAAATAACTTTTATTTTTTTAAATATACTTTGGATGCTGTCCATATTTGTCATGTCTCTGCTTATAAATATCTGGGCATCTGGATAGGTGGAAAGCTATCTTTTAAAAAGCATATTGATCAGTTAGTTACCGCTCCACTTCATTGAAACCGTTAGATGCAGTTTATCATAGCGCACTGCGCATTATTACGGGCAACAGTTTTAGTATTCATCATTGCATTATTTACCAGAAAGTTGGTTGGCCCTCTTTGATGTCATGTAGGTATTTACATTGTTATGTTTTGTATAAAGCCATTTTACAAAAACTCCCACCGTGCCTAACATCATTACTAAACTTTAGACTTTGAGTTAACACACCCGGTCTCAGGGATGACTAACCTTGGAAATTCCGTTGGTCTCCACTGAGTTTGGTAAATCAGCTTTTAGTTTTCTTGCACCATATTTGGGGAACAATCTTCAAAATGTTCGTACATTTGATATTATGGTGCCTCTAAGGCAATTCAGAAAGATAATTGAGGACCTTGATGAATGTGTTTAATTTATGATTTTATGATTTTTCTTTCTGCTTGTATTTTTTATTTATATTTTGATGTGTCTATTTTCAAAAATTTCTGTAATTCAGGGCTCATCTGTAAAAGAGCTTGGTCTCAGTATGACTCCCTGATAAGATAAAGGTTAAATAAAAAATTAAAATACAGTAGCTACAAAAAGACTTGGAATAATAACTTGGAATAAAATTCAGTGAGCACGCTTAACACTAAATCCATGTAGCTATCCTAGGAAATGGCTGAGCAAATACTCAATGCAAATATTGAAATGTGGACCTAGCACTGTGAAACGAAATACATTCATAACATGTTGTTCACATATTGTCAACACAGCTAAATGTTGCTGGAGTTCTTGTTGGGGTTTTGGTTAAGTCCCATTTGGAGACACTAGTTCATTATGAATAGTTCATTGAAATATCTCCCTTTAAATTACTTGAAAAACTTCAACTTCAAACTGCATTTGAAATTTAGGTTTGAAGGGAAAAATGCTCATTATAAATATGGGGAGATGCCTTAAAACATCCTCAAAAGGAATTTTTATGAGTCTGGGATTTATAATAAAAATCTGTTAAAGATTCATGAAAAAAAGGGTTCTTTGTGGGGTGGTGAGATTACTGCATCTTTCGCTTCTTGGTCCACTTTGAAGGTATATAGTGCAGCATTGTCTTTGAAAACAACATACTTTATGTTCTGTACAGCCAGCCCATGAAATGAAAGAGTAAGCCCAGTGTTGACGAGAGTCAGATTGGTCATATAATTTCAGCATATTAGTCATAGATTTTAAACAATGGAATAATATGCCGTTGTCAACCCTCGTAAATATGTTTACTGCTTGGTTTTCATGAGTAGTGCATGCTGCATATGATTGAGGTTTTAGGGTAAGTGAAAGGGCGCGTGGATATTTTCAAATATGCACTTACCTGTTTCCTTTTCAATAGAGCTGCATATTTCTAAAAGCACTCTAGTGTGTAATTATTATAACCACTCAATGAATGCAGGGATGGATAAAATTAAGTCATAATGTAAAGATTGACGCTGAAGATATCCATAAAACTCTGTTTGGTTGGCACGTTATGTTCAGCTGGAACGAGCCTGACGAGCCGTCCGAGGCATGGGCACTGGACAAGCTGGCTGGGGCGTAGAAGCCCGACGAGGCGGCAGAGGCATGGGAGCCTGACAAGCCGGCTGAGGCGTGGGAGCCTGACGAGCCGGCTGAGGCGTGGGAGCCTGACGATCCGGCAGAGGCGTGAAAGCCTGACGATCCGGCAGAGGCGTGAAAGCCTGACGATCCCACTGAGGCGTGGAAGCCCGACGACCCACCTGAGGTGTGGGAGCCTGATGGGCCGGCTGAGGCATGACGTGGGATGGGAGACCGATGAGCTGGCTGAGGCGTAGGAGCCCGACAAGCCGGATGAGGCATTACGTGCAATGGGAGCTAGCCAACCCAACCGGGGAAAGGAAACCTCTCGAGCTAGCGAAGGCATGAATGCCCAACGAGCCAGCTGAGGCACTCTCGGTTCCATCGGCGGTGGCACAAGCAAAGCAAAAAAACAAAAACCTCCGTGATGCTTCGTATAGTGGTGTCAGCATTCTATAAAGATCGACGCTGGAGACGAGAAGCAGGTACAGGGAGTGAACATTTAATAACCACGGACAGTAACAGAATACCGACAGCGTCTAGATAGGGGTAAACAATATGACAATAATGCTGACACTGGGATGAAACAGAGGAAGGAAACAGACTGATATAGGGAAGGCAATCAACATGTGAAGGAGTCCAGGTGAGTCCAATGAGCGCTGATGCGTGTAATGATGGTGACAGGTGTGCGTAACGAAAGGCAGCTTGACACCCTTGAGCACCAGAGAGGGAGAGCAGGAGCAGGCGTGACACGTAAGCCATCTTCAGAAATAGGATAACATTCCTACCCGGATTGTGCTGATGTTCTTTATCCATCATCTTGTTTATACTTAACCAATAAACCGATCACAAATGTCTCCCTTGTAAAAGAGGTCTTCTAACCTCAGTGGAACTTCCTGGTTAAATAAAGGTTAAATAAAATAAATTAATCACAGAATGAATACACAACAACTCTTTTTGCAACCTAAACTCAGAAAAAAAAGAAACGTTCCTTTTTTCAAAACCCTGTCTTTCAAAGATAATTTGTAAAAATACAAATAACTTCACAGATCTTCATTGTAAAGTGTTTAAACTTCTTAGGGCTAGGAGGGACAGTCACGTCCCACATGCGACAACATCTGGTAAAATGCAGAGCACCAAATTGAAAATACAAGTGTTGCACACCATTCAAACGCTTAGAATCTTGATAATCTAACATCATTGTCAGATTTCAAAAAGGCTTTACCGCGAAAGCAGAACATTTGATTGTCTGAAGACAGCGCCCCCGCACAAATATTCAAATAGCATAATAACATAACCAGCAGAGGTGTCACAAAACTCAAAAATAGCGATAAAATAAATTGCTTACCTTTGAAGATCTTCATCTGATGGCATACCCAAGCGTCCCAGCTACACAATTAAAGGTCATTTTGTTCGATAAAGTCCCTCTTTATATCCATAAAGCTCAGTTTAGTTGCCGCGTTTTGTTCAGTAATCCACCTGCCCAATGGCGTTCATCCATGCAGACAAACAATATCCCAAAAGTACCGGTAAAGTTTGTCGAAACAAGTCGAACAGCATTTCTAGTCAATACTCAGATACCCTAAAATTAATATAAATGATAATATTTCAGACGGAATATAGCCTGTTGAATAGAAGAGAAAAAGAGCTAAGAGCGCGCTCACTCTTTATGCATCAAACCATAACAGGACACTTGACGACACCTCAGGAAGAACATCTCTTACTCCATGGTTATTCAAGATAAAAGCTTGAAACCTTTTCTAAAGTCTGTTGACATATAGTGGAAGCCATAGGAACTGCAATATGGGAGCTAAAATTACAATGCTTTGAATAGGATGCCAATTGAAAACAGTGTGACATGACAGATTCAGATTTTCTGGATGGATTTTCCTCGGGATTTCACCTGCCAAATCAGTTCTGTTATAGTCACAGACATTATTTTAACAGTTTTAGAAACGTCAGTGTTTTTTATGTGCATATCCTAGTTTCTGGGCACGCCAGACTCTCCGAACCCCTGAACACTGCCCCCTAGCCCAAACAGGTTAAACACTGTTTCCCATGCTTAGTCAATGAACCATATACAATTAACTTCTTAGCGCTAGGGTCCCATTTTCCGAATTTTCACATGTCTGACGTGCCCAAAGTTAAATGCCTGCCAATCAGGCCCAGAAACTAGGATATGCACATAATTAGTGCTATTGGATAGGAAACACTCTGACGTTTCTAAAACCGTTAAGATCTAGTCTGTGGGTATAACAGAACAGATATGGCAGGCATAGAAATTTCTGTCCGGAAATCATTTTTCTTTTGCCCTTCTCTCACTTTGAATGCCTGGTTATATAAGTCAAATGGAGATAGGACACAGGTTGCCGTACCTATGGCTTCCACTGGATGTCAACAGTCTCTGGACAGTATCTGGAGGAAATAGCCCTGAGGAGATCCATATAGAAGAAGACAGACTGCAGGAAGGGAAAAAGGTAAACAATGGTGCCCGGTCACGAGAACGTGAATGCGCCCAGCTTTCTTTTCCTCTTATAACGTTTCAGTTACCATCCGTGTAAAATATGATCGCTATTATTCATAAAAGGATACCTAAGGATGCATTATTAATGATATTTGATTTGTTTGTGAAAAGTTGAGAGGTATAACTTGAACGCGTTCTCTTCACTGTACAACGGACGATTAGACTGGCAATGCTTGGTGGAGTAGCTGAACATAATGTGCCAACCAAGCAGGGATTTATGGATATAATAAATGACTTTTTCTAACAAAAGAACCATGGATTCTCTTGTTTGGACACTTGGGAAGCCCTCAGCAGAAGTTCTTTGAAAGGTAAGCGATTTATATTAGCTGTGATATGGACATTGTGAGAACCGCGCTGGATATGAATTCATGCTAATGTGGAAAATATGTGAGGTGCTACCCTCAAACAATCAAATGTTGTGCTTTCGCCGTAAAGCCTTTTTGAAATCTGACAACGCTGTGATATTGCCAAGAAACAGAGCTTTTGATGAGTATGGAACACTTGTATATTGGTGGATGTTTAATAATTCAACTTTTGGATTTTGAATTTGGTGCCTCACATTTCACCTGGTAATGTCGGGAGTGGGGCGCTAGCGCCCCAGCAATCCCCAAGAGGCTACATATTACACATTTTTATTTTTAATTTGCCGTGTTTTGTTTGCTCCGAAAACGGTCCCGATAGCAGGATCCGATCCCTAAGAGATTAACCATTTAGGGAGTGGCAGCAGAGGTGAGTCCAGCGTGCCCAAAGTAAAATGCCTGCCACTCAGGCCCAGAAACTAGGATATGCACATAATTAGTACTATAAAACCATTAAAATAATGTCTCGGAGTATAACAGAACTGATATAACAGGCGAAAACCCGAGGAAAATCCATTCGGATTTGCAGTTTTTTTTTAGATTAACTTTTTCTCCTGGCTGCCTATGGGATTTAATGTTATCTAGGACTCAGACTGCAGTACCTATGGCTTGCACTGGATGTCAACAGTCTTTAGACAGGGTTTCATGATGTTAGGTTGAATTAGAAGCGAATAGAAGAAAAATTTAGAAGTGGACCCAGGAAGTCAATTCACGGTCTCGCGCGCTCTTTGGTTTTTTCCTTTCCTATCGTTCAGGTTATCATCCGGTTGAAATATTACAGTAAATATACATAAAAGTGTACCTAAGGATACATTAAAAATGATGTTTGATTTGTTTGGACAAAGTTGATAGGTACAATTTGAACGCTTTCTCTTCACGGTTCAATGGGCGACTCGACGGTGGATTTTCTGAACATAACACGCCAACCAAACAGAGATTTATGGATATAATAAATTACTTTTTCTAACAAAAGAACCATTGGATGTCTTCGTTGGGCACTTGGGATGCCCTCAGCAGAAGTTCTTCGAAAGGTAAGTGATTTATTTTAGCTCTTATATGGGTTTTGTGTGACCCGCGATGGTTATGAATTTATACTAATGCATAAATAAGTGAGGTGCTATCCTCAAACAATCAAATGTTGTGCTTTCGCCGTGAATCCTTTTTGAAATCTGACAACGCTGTGATATTGCCAAGAATCAGAGCTTTTGATGAATATGCAACACTTGTATATTGATGAATGTTTAATAATTCAACTTTTGGATTTTGAATTTGGCGCCTTACATTTCACTGGGTAGTGTCGGGAACGGCCCGCTAGCGCGCCGGTTATCCTAAGAGGTTAACTTGTTAGGGAGTGGCAGCTGAGGGGTCGGTTTTGGAGAGTCTGGCGTGCCCAAAGTAAAATGCTTGCCACCCAGGCTCAGAAACTAAGATATGGACATAATTAGTACTATTGGATAGGAAACACTCTGAGGTTTCCAAAAGTGTTATCATTTTGTCTGTGAGTGTAAGAGAAGTCATTTGGCAGGCAAAAANTTCATAAAAGATAAGCTAAGGAAGCATTTTAAATCGTTTTTGTTTTGTTGAGGGAAAGTTTATAGGTATAGTTGAACGCGTTCTCGTCACATTGGATTTTCTGAACACAAAGTGCCAACCAAAAGGAGATTTAAGGATATAATAAATTACTTTTTCTAACCAAATACCCATGGATTGTCTTCGTTGGACACTTAGGAAGCCCTCTGCAGACGTTCTACAAAAGGTAAGGCACAGGTTTTCCCTGTGAAATGCATTTTCTATCGACCGCGCTGGCTAAAGATTTCATGGTTATGGAAAATATGTGAGGTTCTAGCCTCAAACAATCAAATGTAGTGCTTTCGCCGTAAAGCCTTTTTGAAATCCGACAACGCTATGATATTGCCAAGAAGCAGAGCTTTTGATGAGTATGGAACACTTGTATATTGGTGCGACCCACCGCTCCCTGAGAGGTTAATGAACATGCACCTGTGGAACGATCGTTAACTTCTTAAGGAGCGGTGTGGCGCTACTACCCGGCACTACCAGGTGAAATGCAAGGCGCCAAATTCAAAATCCCAAAGTTGAATTATTAAACATTCATCAATATACAAGTGTTGCATAGTCATCAAAAGCTCTGTTTCTTGGCAATATCACAACGTTGTCAGATTTCAAAAAGGCTTTACGGCGAAAGCACTACATTTGATTGTTTGAGGGTAGCACCTCCAATATTTTTTCCTTTACCATAATTTCATAAGCCATCACGGTTCACACAAAACACATTTCACAGTGAAAACAAATCAATTACCTTTTGAAGAACTTCTGCTGAGGGCTTCCCAAGTGTCCAACGAAGACAATCCATGGTTCTTTTGTTAGAAAAAGTAATGTATTATATCCATAAATCTCTGTTTGGTTGGTGCGTTATGATAAGAAAATACAGCGTCCACTCGCCCATTGAAACGTGAAGAGAACTCGTTCAACCTATACCTATAAACTTGTCCAAGAACAATCAAACATCATTGATAATGTATCCTTAGGAACACTTTAATGTATATTCAGTATAATATTTCAACCGGAATATAAACTGGGCGATAGGAAAGGAAAAAACCACAGAGTGCGCAAGCCGGGAACCAGCATTCTCTTCTGTTGACTTCTGTGTGGCCACTTCCTAATTCTTCTTCTTCTGCCATCTAAAGCAACTAAATAGAATCAAAACAGTGCCTCGAGACTGTTGACATCCAGAGGAAACAATAGGTACTGCATTCATACTCCCTTATATGGGCATTTTCATAAGGGAGGGGTTCAAAATGAGGCAATGTGTCAAAATCACTTTTTCCAGGACAGAAATTCCTTGGGTTCTCGCCTGCCATATCCGTTCTGTTATACTCACAGACAAAATCTTAACACTCTTAGAAACTTCAGAGTGTTTCCTATCCAATAGTACTAATTATGTGCATATCCTAGTTTCTGGGCATGAGTGGCAGGCCTTTTACTTTGGGCACGCCAGGCTCTCCAAAACCGTCACCTCAGGAGCTGCTCCCTAAGAAGTTAAGACACTAACAGCTTACAGACGGTAGGCAATTAAGGTCACAGTTATGAAAACTTAGGACACTAATGAGGCCTTTCTACTGACTCTTAAAAACACAAAAAGAAAGATGACCAGGGTCCCTGCTCAAATGCTTGAACGTGCCTTAGGCATGCTGCAAGGAGGCATGAGGACTGCAAATTTGGCCAGGGCAATAAATTGCAATGTCAATACTGTGAGATGCCTAAGACAGCGCTTCAGGGAGACAGGACGGACAGCTGATCGTCCTCGCAGTGGCAGGCCACGTGTAACAACGCCTGCACAGGATCGGTACAACTGAACATCACACCTGCAGGACAGGTACAGGATGGCAACAACAACTGCTCGAGTTACACCAGGAATGCACAATCCCTCCATCATTGCTCAGACTGTCTGGCAATAGGCTGAGAGAGGCTGGACTGAGGGCTTTTAACTGTTGTAAGGCAGGTCCTCACCAGACATCACCGGCAACAATGTCGCCTATGGGAAAAAACGCACCGTCGTTGGACAAGACAGGACTGGCAAAAAGTGGTCTTCACTGACGAGTCATGGTTTTGTCTCACCAGGGGTGATGATTGGATTTGCGTTTATCGTCGAAGGAATGAGCGTTACACCGATGCCTGTACTCTGGAGCAGGATCGATTTGGAGATGTAGGGTCGGTCATGGTCTGGGGCGGTGTGTCACAGCATCATCGGACTGAGCTTGATGTCATTGCAGGCAATCTCAACGCGGTGCGTTACAGGGAAGACATCATCCTCCCTCATGTGGTACCCTTCCTGCAGGCTCATCCTGACATGACCCTCCAGCATGACAATGCCACCAGCCATACTGCTCGTTCTGTGTGTGATTTCCTGCAAGACTGGAATGTCAGTGTACTGCCATGGCCAGCAAAGAGCCCGGATCTTAATCCCATTGAGCACGTCTGGGACCTGCTGGATCGGAGGGTGAGTGCTAGGTTCATTCCCCCCAGAAATGTCTGAGAAAGTGCAGGTGCCTTGGTGGAAGAGTGGGGTAACATCTCACAGCAAGAACTGGCAAATCTGGTGCAGTCCATGAGGAGGAGATGCACTGCAGTACTTAACTTCTTAGGGAGCGGCTCCCACTCCGTAAGTAGTTAATGCAGTTGGTGGCCACACCAGATACTGTTACTTTTGATTTCCCCCCTTTTGTTCAGGGATAAATCATTCTATTTATGTTAGTCACATGTCTGTGGAACTTGTTCAGTTTATGTTTCAGTTTTTGAATCTTGTTATGTTCATACAAATATTTACACATGTTAAGTTTGCTGAAAATAAACACAGTTGACAGTTAGAGGATGTTTCTTTTTTTGCTGAATTTACAACCTAATGAATGATTAGTCCATCAGGTGTAAAGCAGGAATTATGCATAAAAGCTTTGGTCAAACGAGGGCCCAGGACCCTTTGAGAGAGTAGAGGCTGGGGAGTGGGGTTGGCATGGCTGTGGCTGTGGCATGGCTGTGGATTTCAGAAAGCACAACATTTATTAGCATAAATTCATAAACCAGCGCGGTTCACACAAAACCCATATCACAGCAAAAACAAATCCCTTACCTTTCGAAGAACTTCTGCTGAGGGCTTCCCACGTGTCCAACGAAGACATCCAATGGTTCTTTTGTTAGAAAAAGTCATTTATTATATCCATAAATCTCTGTTTGGTTGGCGCGTTATGATCATAAAATCCACCGTTAAGTCGCCGATTGAACCGTGAAGAGAACACATTCAAATTATACCTAGAAACTTTCTACAAACAAATCAAACATCATTTTTTATGTATCCTTAGTTATCCTTTTGTGTATATTTGCTTTAATATTTCAACCAGACGATAACGTGAACGATAGGATATAAAAATAAAGTGGTGAGCGTTCACAATCTCGCGCACATCAAACCTTGTTTACAAAAGTGGTCCCCTGACCATTTCCTGTTCCTATCCGTTTTCCTTACTCCAATCGATCCCAGTCTTTGTATAAAGACTGCTGACATCTAGTGGAAGCCATAGGTACTGCAGTCTCAGTCCTGGTTAAAAAAAAATGAATAGGCAGCCTGGAGAAGAAGGTCAAGTACAAAAAAAACTGCAAATCCGGATGGATTTTCCTCGGGTTTTCGTCTGTTATATCACTTCTGTTATACTCACATACATTATTTTAACACTCTTAGAAACTTCAGAGTGTTTCCTATCCAATAGTACTAATTATGTGCATATCCTATTTTCTGGGCCTGAGTGGCAGGCATTTTACTTTGGGCACGCCAGACTCACCAAAACCGTCACCTATGCAGCCGCTCCCTAAGAAGTTAAAGGTGATGCAAGAGTGCCGTCCACCCATGATCATACCACGCTGAAGGGCCTTAAACTTCAGCATACACAATCCTGCAATGTCATCCATATCTTTGTCTCTCGTTGTCTCTTCTCTCTCTTGGAGTGAGTCCCAAATGTCACCGTATTCCCTATAAAGTGCTCTATACTTCGGTGCACTACATGGTCAAAAGTAGTGTACTTTATGTGACTCATTTCAGGAACTAGGCGTTTGTCGCGCATCACTACTTCAAAGGAGGGCCATTTGACCGTAAAATGAAAATGCGTTTTGGAACATGTGAACTTTCATGTGCCTTAATACCAAACTTGTATGCCATCTGTAAATACGAATAGAATTGTTAAATTACGAGCCTAGTTGGTTTAGCCACAGAAAAAGAAAGGAACATTCCCGCTAGCAATGATTGGCTGAGATAATGGATGGGCTCGACATGCCGATAGATGAGTTCGAATTGGTCTGCCAAATAGCACGCTTCTGTCTAACAGGAGCTGGGCAGTATGTGTAGGTAATACTTTCTAACGCAGCTTTTTTGAAAGATATCACATAGTAGAACTGCAAAGGTGTTTCTCTTCTCTTTCTGGAGGACCGAGTTTTGAAATCTGTGGAATGCACAGTGGAATGATGCCTAAGTAGATTCTGGCGTTTGATTGCAAATATGCAGACGGAGTCGAAAAGAGAACACACAGAAGGATGTTGCATTAAACACTGGATTACATCTTCAAACGAAGGCAACCATGGCATACGTGAGCGAGAGGGAGACACATCCATCCACGTATAGGGGTAAGATAGTCTAGCTACCTACATTTTCAGATATTACACATGTCTAATTTGGTCAGAAAGTCGTTTTCATTTCAAGTTAAAGCATACTGTTAGCTAGCTAACGTTGCATGCATGATCTGTGTAGTAACATTATTCGTATCTCAAAGCTATTTGCATTGCTAGTTATTTATGAAGTTTAATGCATCAATATTTGTGCAGTGTTGATGTTACAGAAATATCTGTCATAAGGCCAGTGGAACAGAACAGCCACTCCTTTTTAAATTTTTTATTATTTTGTTACTTTTACCTACATTTTGTGATATCCAATTGGTAGTTACAGTCTTGTCCCATCGCTGCAACTCCTGTACGGACTCGGGAGAGGTAAAGGTCGAGAACCATGCTTCCTCTGAAACATGACCCTGCCAAGCTGCATTGCTTCTTGACACACTGCTCGCTTAACCTGGAAGCCAGCCACACCAATGTGTCGGAGGTAGGTTCCCGGCCCGCCACAAGGAGTCACTAGAGCACAATGAAATCCCGTCCAGCCAAACCCTCCCCTAACCTGGACGAGGCTGGGGAATTTGTTCACCACTTCATGGGTCTCCCGGCTCCCGGGCCGGGTGTAACAACTGGGGATCGAACCCGGGGCTGTAGTGACACCTCAAGCACTGTGATGCAGTGCCTTAGACCGCTGCGCCACTCAGGAGGCCCAGGACAGCCACTCTTATAATGCTGCCACTGGGTTTCTTATATAGGAATCTGACCAACTTACACTGCATCACAAATGGCACTCTATTCCCTTCTATGGTACACTACTTATGACCAGGGCCAAAGTCTCTGCTAGACACCTGGTGTTTTAGGGCCATCGAGACACTGGTATAGAAATCATGTTGCAGACAGAGACAACTTCTAACAGGATGGCCCAAAATTGACATTTGAGAGAAAATAAGCAATAGCTCTCCAATACCAGGCTTTGTATGGTTGTATAAGAACAGAACACAATCAGTACCAGCATCAGTAGTGTCAGTGTTATAAGAACTGTTATATTTCCAATGACGATAGAGATTGCAAAGGTGGCTGTTTTTTCAGACACTTAAAACCTAACAAATCTAACAGCACGTTAAGCTTAGTATTGTACAGTCCAGTCACCTGCTGTGTCAGTATATGATCTGCTATCATTGTCTGATTTAGCACAAAATACATACACAACAGGAGAGGAAGTTGCCCAGACAGTAATTTAGACTTTTTTGTTTTACTTGTTAGAAGATGGAGACATATCTTCACTTAATGTAAGATGTTAAATACGTTTTATTGTGGAGTTATCTTCCAGGCGAAATGCAAAAGTACAATTTATTGTTGGAAATCCTAGAATACACTGATAGTCAGCCATTTAAAAAATGTCTTAATCCCTCACTCTCCCTTGAGTATGTTCAAGATAAAAAAAAATCCAATCTGTCATTCAGGATCGGGAAAGTAGCTCTGTGAGACTCAGAGACAAAATGAGTAGATTGCAGCAGTATGGAGAGGGAGAGACAGAGAAAGGAGAGAGAGAAAGGAGAGAGAGACATACCGAGAAAGAGAGAGAAAGGAGAGAGAGGGAGATTTCAAATTGTTAAATCCCTTTTATTGCGTCAAGACCCCACACTACATTACATCACATCTCCATTCAGCCCTCAGATGTCATGCTCAAAAAAGTACCAGCCTGTGCGAGAAAACATGGTAAACAGGACTTAAAAACACAACTCCAGATATCCCTCCTCATTGACAGAGCACAACACCCTCTGAAGACCCCATGTACCAATAAAGAGCCCAAGGTTCCCCACCAGCTCGTAATAGGCATACACAACCCTCAGTCTTGCTCACCATGTCCACAGACCCATGTCCCTGTGTGCAAGTTGTCCTGGTCTTCCAGATAGCTAGCTTGGCTGCTCTTGAAGTTGATTCGTGCTAGGAGCGTCCATATCCCTTAGTGTAGCAAAACAAGACATGACCAAGGCCCCCTTCACCCTCTCATGTAAGATTGACCCCAGTTCGTCTTTTGTTGTGTACAATTTCGTCCAGACCAGGGTCATTCTCAGTTCAATAGAGTTTATATCCTGCTCAAGTGCTCTGACAGTTTCTTTTATCATTATAGTAGACAGAGAAGTATACTGTACGGTTGACAAAACACATGTATTTGGGTCTTCCCAACCTCCCACCATTGCCTCAATGACTCAAAGTTAGCCCCCAACTGCTCCTAAAACTACACAAACGTTTAGTATCTTGCAACAACTTAACACTGAAACCCAATATGATATTGACCTTTGTGGACATGACATGTGTATCTCAACAGTGACACGATGTTGATCTGTAAAATCCAAAGTAGTAATTGCACACTGCATAATCCTACCACTGTAGTGCTCAGATACATACAGCTTGTCTAACCTTGCTGTACTGACCCTACCGTCACAGAACTTTACCCATGTGTACTGCCTAACGTTTGTGTGTTTGACCCTCCACACATCAGACAGCTCAAACTCAATTAGTAGACTAGGCAGACAGGTGACTGACCGCAGGTGAGGCTCCTCACAAGTTCGATCAATAGTGAAATCCAGTTCCAGTCCCCTCCCCAAACCATACAGTGTCTTGCAAAAGTATTCATCCCACTTGGCATTTTTTCTATTTTGTTGCATTACAACCTGTAATTTGATGGCAGCATTCGGCGCAAAACTGAAAGCGCAAACCACTGCTTTTAAGCAGGGTAAGGAGACTGGAAACATGACTGAATACAAACAGTGTAGCTATTCCCTCCGCAAGGCAATCAAACAAGCTAAGTGTCAGTATAGAGACAAAGTAGAATCACAATTCAACGGCTCAGACACGAGAGGAATGTGGCAGGGTCTACAATCAATCACAGACTACAAAAAGAAAACCAGCCCCGTTGCGGACCACAATGTCCTGCTCCCAGACAAACTAAACATCTTCTTTGCTCGCTTTGAGGACAATACAGTGACACCGACACGGCCCGCTACCAAAACCTGTGGGCTCACCTTCACCGCAGCCAACGTGAGTAAAACATTTAATCGTGTTAACCCTCACAAGACTGCCAGGCCCAGATGGCATCCCTGGCCGTGTCCTCAGAGCATGCACAGACCAGCTGGCTTGTGTATTAATGGACATATTTAATCAATCCTTATCCCAGTCTGCTGTTCCCACATGCTTCAAGAGAGACACCATTGTTCCTGTTCC
>QNTS01001791.1:512766-523681 GCA_003317085.1 Hucho hucho
TGGCGAAGAAGCCGCAACAGCGCCTCTTCAACCTCAGGAGGCTGAAGAAATCTGGCATGTCACCAAAAACACTCACAAACTTCTAAAAATGCACAATCGAGAGCATCCTTTAGGGCTGTTTCACCGCCTGGTACGGCAACTGCTCCGCCCAAAACTGTAAGGCTCTCCAGAGGGTAGTGAGGACTGCACAATGCATCACCGGGGGTAAACTACCTGCCCTCCAGGACACCTACACCACCCGATGTCACAGGAAGGCCAAAAAGATAATCAAGGACAACAACCACCCGAGCCACTGCCTGTTCACCCCGCTATCATCCAGAAGGCGAGGTCAGTACAGGTGCATCAAAGCTGGGACCGAGAGACTAAAAAACAGCTTCTATCTCAAGGCCATCAGACTGTTAAATAATAAAAAAATGGAATTAACAAACGTATCACTAGCCACTTTAAATAATTTTGTATATAATGTTTATATATCCGACATTACTCATATCTAATATATACACTGTACTCTATACCATCTACTGAATCTTGCCTATGCCGTTCGGCCATCAACTCAAATCTCTAGCCACTTTAATAATTAAAAAGTGGATGTAATAAATGTATTACTAGCCACTTTAAACAATGTCATTTATATATTGTTTACATATCCTACATTACTTATCTCATATGTATATACTGTACTCTATACCATCTACTGCATCTTGCCTATGCCGGTCAGCCATCACTCATCCATATATTTATATGTACATACTCGTATTCATTCCTTTACACTTGTGTGTATAAGGTAGTTGTTATGAAATTGTTAGATTACTTGTTAAATACTACTGCATGGTCGGAACTAGAAGCACAAGCATTTCGCTACACTAGCATTAACATCTGCTAACCATGTGTATGTGACAAATACAATTTTATTTTATTTGAAATTAAATCAATTTTTATTTGGATTTCACGTAATGGACATGCACAAAATAGTCCAAATTGGTGAAATGAAAAAAAATTACTTGCTACGGAAAAGTGGTGCGTGCATATGTATTCACCCCCTTTAATTTGAAGCCCCTAAATAAAATCTGGTGAAACCAATTACCTTCAGGAGTCACAAAATTAGTTAAATAAAGTCCACCTGTGTGCATTCTAAGTGTCACATGATCTCTGCATATATACACCTGTTCTGAAAGGCCCCTTAGTCTGCAACAAATCAAATCCAAGTCTATTTGTCATGTGTGCCGAATACGACAGGTGTAGACCTTACAGGGAAATGCTTCTTACAGGCTCTAACCAACAGTGCAATTTCAAAACAAAAAAAGGTATTAGGTGAGCAATAGTTAAGTAAAGAAATAAATACAACAGTAAAAAGACAGTGAAAAATAACAGTAGCGAGGCTATATACAGGCACCGGTTAGTCGGGCTGATTGAGGTAGTATGTATATGTAGATATGGATAACACCACTAAGCAAGGCGCACCACCAAGCAAGCGGCACCATGAAGACCAAGGAGCTCTCCAAACAAGTCAGGGACAAAGTTGTGGAGAAGTACAGATCAGGGTAAGGTTATAAAAAGAATCGGAAACTTTGAACATCCCATGAGCACCGTTAAATCCATTATTAAAAAATTGAAATAATATGGCACCACAACAAATCTGCCAAGAGAGGGCCGCCCACCAAAACTCACGGACCAGGCAAGGAGGGCATTAATCAGAGAGGCAACAAAGAGACCAAAGATAACCATGAAGGAGCTGCAAAGAACCACAGCGGAGATTGGAGTATCTGTCCACTTTAAGCCGTACACTCCACAGAGCTGGGCTTTACAGAAGAGTATCCAGAAAAATACCATTGCTTAAAGAAAATAATAAGCACACATGTTTGGTGTTCTCCAAAAGGCATGTGGGAGACTCCCCAAACATATGGAAGAAGGTATTCTGGTCAGATGAGACTAACATTTAGCTTTCACCCCGAGAACACCATTCCCACAGTGAAGCATGATGGTGGCAGCATCATGCTGTGGGAATGTTTTTCATTGGCAGGGACTGGGAAACTGGACAGAATTGAAGGAATGATGGATGGCGCTAAATACAGGGAAATTTTTGAGGGAAACCTGTTTCAGTCTTCCAGAGATTTGAGACTGGGATGGAGGTTCACCTTCCAGCAGGACAATGACCCTAAGCATACTGTTAAAGCAACACTTGAGTGGTTTAAGGGGAAATTTAAATGTCTTGGAATGGCCTATTCAAAGCCCAGACCACAATCCAATTGAGAATCTGTGGTACGACTTAAAGATCGCTGTACACCAGCAGAACCCATCCAACTTGAAGGAGCTGGAGCAGTTTTACCTTGAAGAATGGGCAACAATCCCAGTGGCTAGATGTGCCAAGCTTATAGTGACATACCCCAAGCGACTTGCAGCTGTAATTGCTGCA
Organism: Hucho hucho; assembly: GCA_003317085.1. Taxonomy (NCBI): domain Eukaryota; kingdom Metazoa; phylum Chordata; class Actinopteri; order Salmoniformes; family Salmonidae; genus Hucho; species Hucho hucho. The sequence continues at coordinate 515,180 of QNTS01001791.1, forward strand.
AAAGGTGGCTCTACAAAGTATTGACTTCTGGGGATGAATAGTTATGCACGCTCAAGTTTTCTGTTTCTTTGTCTTATTTCTCATTTGTTTCACATAAAAAAAATTTTTACATCTTCAAAGTGGTAGGCATGTTGTGTAAATCAAATGATACAAACTCCTCCAAAATACATTTTATTTCCAGGTTGTAAGGCAACAAAATAGGAAAAATGCCAAGGAGGGTGAATACTTTAGCAAGCCACTGTACACCCCTCCTGGTAACACTTTACCTGACACCCAGCATCATAACATGTTATGACACGGTCATAACCATGTCCTAATATGTCATAACAGCTGACATAACTTGTCATAATATGGTCATAACATTGTCATTTTACATATATTTAGACCTGTTGTGGCATGCATTGCATTATTTTATGGCTGGTTATGAAATATACATAAGAGTCTCAAAATCTACAAAACCAATCATTACACTATAGAGTACTTGTCAACTGTATGTTTATGTTACATACCATGTTCTGAAATTGAACATTGCGGGAGCAGATTTCAGGAGCAGGACAAGACACCCTCTTTTTGATTGATGACTGACATAAGAGCATGTACGTGATAGAACTATCTGGTTTATATGATTGTGATGGTCATAATGCTTTATGACAATGTCATAAAATGTAAATTATTTAAAATATGAGGGAAAAAAAACATGACTATAAAGAATTCAATACAACAACAACAAATGACTTAAGCAACAATCTTTCAAATGAAAGGAAACTTCTTGGCAGGGAAAAAAACATATGTGAATAAATGTGGGTTTTAACACTCTTATGTAGGTGTCATTACCAACAATATAATAATGGAATATATGGCACAACAGTTGTAAATATGTGAGTTATAACAGTGTTATGACCATCTTATGACAGGCTATGACAAGTTATGTCAGCTGTTATGACATATACAGCGGGTAGGTCTAATCCTGAATGCTGATTGGTTAAAACGCATTCCAGACAGTGTATATTCCACAAGTTACCACCGGCTAAATCTATGACATTAAAATGCCTGTTTACTCTGTTCCATCTGACTGTGCAATCCACTGTCTCATCAGCCCAGCCAGGCACTTTATCAACTTGATCTCCACTATAAAAAGCATCTAGACATTGTTTCACATTTCTTTTTGACTAACATTTAGTTTTCAACAGCAGAGATTTGTATTAACCTTACTGTCTGTCTCTCCGATATTTGCAACATTGTTTCAATATTCAAATTCGATCTCCAGCTGTCTCATAGTAATGAACGTGTCGGGAGTCCGGACGAGACAGATAGGCAGGCAGAGTTTCTCAGCCAGTCGAAATTATGAATCAGCTGGCATCATTTTTATATATATATACACTACTGTTCAAAGGTTTGGGGTCACTTAGAAATGTCCTTTTATTTGAAAGAAAAGGTCATTTTTTGTCCATTAAAATAACATTAAATTTATCAGAAATACAGTGTAGACAATATTGTTGTAAATGACTATTGTACCTGGAAACAGCTGATTTATAATGGAATATCGACAGAGGCCCATTATCAGCAACCATCACTACTGTGTTCCAATGGCACGTTGTATTAGCTAATCCAAGTTTCTCATTTTAAAAGGCTAATTGATCATTAGAAAACACTTTTGCAATTATGTTAGCACAGCTGAAAACTGTTGTTCTAATTAAAGAAGCAATAAAACTGTTCTTCTTTAGACTAGTTGAGTATCTGGAGCATCAACATTTGTGGGTTCAATAACAGGCTCAAAATGGACAGAAACAAAGGACTTTCTTTTGAAACTCATCAGTCTATTCTTGTTCTGAGAAAAGAAGGCTATCCCACGCGAGAAATTGCCAAGACACTTAAGATCTTGTCCAACGCTGTGTACTACTCCCTTCACAGAACAGCACAAACTGTCTCTAACCAGAATTGAGAAAGGAATGGGAGGCCCCGGTGCACAACTGAGCAAGAGGACAAGTACATTAGAATGTCTAGTTTGAGAAACAGAAGCCTTACAAGTCCTCAACTGGCAGCTTCATTAAATAGTACCCGCAAAACACCAGTATCAACGCCAACAGTGAAAAGGCGACTCCAGTTCCTCTGTCCAGTGTCTGTGTTCTTTTGCCCATCTTAATCTTTTCTTTTTATTGGCCAGTCTGAGATATGGCTTTCCTTTGCAATTCTGCCTAGAAGGCCAGCATCCCTGAGTCGTCTCTTCACTGATCAATTTGACGTTATTTTAATGGGCAAAAAATTAGCTTTTCTTTCAAAAACAAGGACATTTCTTAGTAACCCCAAACTTTTGAACGGTATCGTATACTGTACAAAGAAAAGTAAATTGAAAAAAGGTAAAACGAAACGAAGTGCAGCTAGTTTACAGTCTTTCCAGGTTCAGTTTGAAATGATTGTGTTAGCTGTGTTGTTGGCTCGCACATTTTCTATGCCAGACGAAATCACGCCTCATTAGCTCATTGTTATGGATGTATCCAAATAAATGTCACTAGAAAACAGCTTAACAAATGCAAATGCAGCTACTGTTGTTATTCTGGCTGCACTATCTGACGTGACTGCAATTAGCCTTAGTTGGCTAGCTAGCAACCAAGGGATAAGAACGTTGCCAGCCAGCATGGCAATGGAACATTCAGAATGAACGACTAGATCGCGTCCATAGTTACATCACAAAAAGACTTAACGACTGGGTCTAGCAACTCTAGCAACTGAACCGATAGAACGAACGACCAACCTGCTTGGGTAGCAATCCTAGATTTGTGTCGGGACTATATCATGTGGAAGGATGAAATAGTATGAATAAAATCACTAAAATAATTTTTTTTTATGAAAATATGTCAATCATTTTTAAAATATGTTCTTAACCCGTTGAATAAAAGTGATTATTCCTCAAAGCCGGTGTTTTGAGGATAGTTTGGCACGGTTAGCCAGCACTCGACACCCGTGCCAATATATCCTCCAATCACAGGCTTCTCGGGCACTATCACTTAATTCTGTCATGGTTCTGACTGTGTCATAATGTGTTTTGAAGCTGGGTGTCAAGTAAAGTGTTACCAGTTTCCTTTATTTGATCAAACACTGCAATACTCTCTGTACCCCCATTTGGAGCATAGCCATTCAGAAAGTAAAACAAACTCCCATGATGTCTGCTTTGACCAACACGACCCGTCCCTTAACAAAGTAGCCGCTAAAAGTAGCTGCGTCACTACAGATCGTGGTTCGATCCCAGGCTGTGTCGCAGCTGGCCACGACCGGGAGACCCATGAGGCGGCGCACAATTGGCCCAGCGTCGTCCGGGTTAGAGGAGGGTTTGGCCGGTTTGGTTGTCCTTGTCCCATCGTGCTCTAGCGACTCCTGTGGCAGGCAGAGCGCAGGGCACGCTGACACGGTTGGCAGGTTTACGGTGTTTCCTCCGACACATTGGTGCGGCCGGCTTCCGGGTTATGCTCGTTTAATGACTTGGCGGGGTCGGGTTTCGGAGTACGCACGGCTCTCGACCTTCGCCTCTCCAGAGTCCACACGGGAGTTCCAGCAATAGGACAAGATTAAAACTACCTATTGGATAACACGAAATTGGGGAGAAAAATTTGGAAAGAAATATACAAATTTACAATCTTTTTCTGTCTTACTTCTGAAACCAAAGCTCTCTTATTCCTATGCCTCCCTCAATTAATATTAAAGAGCCCACCCTTTTTGCCTCCATATAGAAATGTGAGAGGAAAACCTGAAAAATACAAAGAGAAAGCAGACATGGAGAAAGAGACACTCTGTAAGGCATGATTATAATTGTTAAGTATTATTTAGTTTTTCTCTTTATTTTACCACATTTTCCAATCCTATTCACTGATGCAACTGCTGTAACAAACGTAAACGCTTTTTCTCACTCAACTCGTCTATCCCTACAGTCTTTTGCAAAACTGCTGATGACCTCACAGACATACCTTTATCAAAAAACTCAGAGTTTAACTGACTTTCCAAAAGTCTGATCCCAGGAACCCAGGTAACCTCCTCTAGTGTATACAGCGAGTTATCACCATCCGGCTCTGACATGTTGAAGGAGATGTAACGTCTCCTATTTCCTCCTCTTCATCCTCATCAACAGTGGTCGCAGCCGTCTGGCTGCCCCCAGCCGCATCACTCTCACCACTCCCTCCCTGCAACCCACCACTCACACAGGGCACCACATCCTCCTATATAAGGGAAACTATTTCCCTGGATTCATTCTCATTGCCTGTGACAACCGGTGTCTGTGGCTCGGTATGGACCACACTACCCTTCGGGGTCAGGCTGCTGCTCAGCACTCTCTATGAGAGTAGACTGGGTATCAGCAGTAAAGGAACCACTGCCGGATGCTTGCAACCAAGGGGGATAATTTCTATCGAACTTGCAAACTTGCCAAAGCGCAACAGCTCGCGCTCTGTTAGCTCGTTGGGAATGAACGGCGGCACATCCAAGATAGTCACCCGAGTAAATGTGACTTAACTTCTTAGGGAGCGGCAGGTGAGGTGACAGTTTTGGAGAGTCTGGCGTGCCCAAAGCAAAATGCCTGCCACTCAGGCTCAGAAAATAGGATATGCACATAATTAGTACTATTGGATAAGAAACACTCTGAGGTTTCTAAAAGTGTTAACATAATGTCTGTGAGTATAACAGAACTCATTTAGCAGGCAGAAACCCGAGAAAAATCTATCCGGAAATCAGTTTCTGGTGACCTATTGCTCTGTTTGATACACTCCCTATTGAATCCATTTGTAACCAGGACTGAGACTGCAGTACCTATGGCTTCCACTAGATGTCAACAGTCTATATACAAAGACAGAGAGATTGGAGTAAACAGAACGAATAGGTACAGGAAATGGTCAATGTAGCTCAGATGTTAACAAGTTTTCTCGGGCGCGAGTCTGGCTGCGCGCCCCACTTTAATTTACTTATATAAGGTATAGGTGACCGTTCCCAGAGAAATATTATCGCTAATATTCATAAAAGGATGGCTAATGATGCATTTTAACTGGTATTTGATTTGTTTAGGAAAAGTTTATAGGTATATTTGAACGCGTTTTGAATTTGGCGCCTTGCATTTCACCGGGTAGTGTCGGGTAGCGCCCCACCACTCCCTAAGTAGTTAAGGAGAATGCCGTTCTCAACCATCCGATTCAAAATTGTCGTCTCGACACATAAGCAACATTCTCATAGCCTACTTTCTCTCCCACTGTGATCAGAACCTCCCCCACAGTGACAGTAGCTTCAGTAGCACACCTGAAGAATTGCCGCAGCGATAGGGCTGGCGTCCCCATGTGGGTCGCCATTCCCACCAAACTGCAGGCAAACTAACCAAACTGACCAAAACAACTAAATCAATCCCTATAATGAAATGATTAAAACAAGTAATAAGGGACAAAGAACCCAGAAAAAAAGGAAAAAGAAAACTAAGGCCCTCTAACCCCATGCAGCACTTTGTCACACACCCAAACTCCCAGCATACAAAAGAGAGAGAGAGAGGGAGGGGAGGTTAGGGGGGAGAGAAAGAGGAGGGGGAGAAAGAGACATAGTGTGTAAGTAACAGGATATTTCTCCCCTTCCTCATTGTGTCGTAACATCACCGTAGGAGAAGAAAAAATATTAAATTGATTCAAATTNGAGAGGAGAGGAGAGGAGAGGAGAGGAGAGGAGAGGAGAGGAGAGGAGAGGAGAGGAGAGGAGAAAAAAAGAGAATAAAGAAAGAGAAAGACAGCATGAGGTCTGCTATGCTGATACGCCACCTTGTCTCTTTGTTCTTTCATCATTCTTCGTGCACATGCCCCACAAGTCAGAGTCTGACTTCTTAAAAGGAATGTCTGTTGATCTACCCCTATCTTAAATATAATTTAATATTTCCCATTTATGGTCCAAAGGCTTTAGTGTAATGGTGTAATGGTGTAAAACCATTTTTGATGTGTTTCATGGCCTATACTGTATGTGTCCTGTAGCCTTGGTGTTTTATATCATAATTATTGAGCCGTTCAGCCATAGCTCTGTTGTCTGGAGAGGAAGTTTGTGTCCGAAATGGCAGCCTATTTCTTTTATAGTGCACTACCCTTTGGGACCTGGTCAAAGTAGTGCACTACATAGGCACTACGGTGCCATTTGGGATGCAGTCGATGAAGTGATAGGGGCACGATTGACTCTCAGGGCTCTGATAGATGTGTTGTGTTTATCTCGCAGTTAGCGAATGAAGACAACAATGCTTCAGCGGAGTGAGCATGGCAACAGATTTTGGGAATCCACACAAAGCAAATACTCGCTGTTAATTATCTATTCAATGTCACTTTATCCCTACCTACAGTGAGGGAAAAAAGTATTTGATCCCCTGCTGATTTTGTATGTTTGCCCATTGACAAAGAAATGATCAGTCTATAATTTTAATGGTAGGTTTATTTGAACAGTGAGAGACAGAATAACAACAAAAAAAATCCAGAAAAACACGTGAAAAATGTTATAAATAGATTTGCATTTTAATGAGGGAAATAAGTATTTGACCCCTCTGCACAACATGACTCAGTACTTGGTGGCAAAACCCTTGTTGGCAATCACAGAGGTCAGATGTTTCATGTAGTTGGCCACCAGGTTTGCACACATCTCAGGATGGATTTTGTCCCATTCCTCTATGCAGATCTTCTCCAAGTCATTAAGGTTTCGAGGCTGACGTTTGGCAACTCAAACCTTCAGCTCCCTCCACAGATTTTCTATGGGATTAAGGTCTGGAGACTGGATAGGCCACTCCAGGACCTTAACTACTTAGGGAGTGGTGGGGAGCTTGAATTATTAATGCAAGGCGACAATTCTGAATCTTAGGTCTTCTGAGATCTCTATTGTTTGAGGCATGGTTCACATCAGGCAATGCTTATTGTGAATAGCAAACTCACATTTTGTGAGTGTTTTTTATGGGGCAGGGTAGTTCGAAACAACATCTCCAATCTCATCTCATTGATTCGACTCCAGGTTAGTTGACTCCTGACTCCAATTAGTTTTTGGAGAAGTCATTAGCCTAGGGGTTCACATACTTTTTCCAACCTACACTGTGAATGTTTAAATTATGTATTCAATGTAGACAAGAAAAATATCATAATTTGTGTGTTATTAGTTTAAGTACACTGTGTTTGTCTATTGTGGTGACTTAGATAAAGATTAGATCAAATTTTATGTCAAATGCAGAAATCCGGGTAATTCCAAAGGGTTCACATACTTTTTCTTAGCACCCGGTACCAGCACCGCCTGTACAGTGCATTCGGAAAGTATTCAGACCCCTTGATTTTTCACACAGTGTTACGTTACAGCGTTATTCTAAAATGGATTTAAAAAAATTCCCTATCAATCTACACAAAATACTCCATAATGACAAAGCAAAAACAGGTTTTAGATTTTTTTGCAAATTGATTAAACATTTAAAACTGAACTATAACATTTACATAAGTTTTCAGACCCTTTTTTCAGTACTTTGTTGAAGCACCTTTGGCAGCAATTAAAGCCTTCAGTCTTCTTGGGTGTGACGCTACAAGCTTGGCACACGTGTTTCTCCCATTCTTCTCTGCAGATCCGTTCAAGCTCTGTCAGGTTGGATGGGGAGCGTTGCTGCACAGCTATTTCAGGTCTCTCCAGAGACATTTGATCGTGTTCAAGTCTGGGCTCTGGCTAGGCCACTTAAGGACATTCAGAGACTTGTCCCAAAGCCACTCCTGCGTTGTCTTGGCTGTGTGCTTAGGGTCGATGTCCCTTTGGAAGGTGAACCTTCGCCCCAGTCTGAGGTCCTGAGCATTCTGGAGCAGATTTTCATCAAAGATCTCTCTGTACTTTGCTCTGTTTATCTTTCCCTCAATCCTGACTAGTCTCTCAGTCCCTGCCGCTGAAAAACATCCGCACAGCATGATGTTGCCACCACCAGGTTTCCTCCAGACGTGACACTTGGCATTCAGGCCAAAGAGTTCAATCTTGGTTTCATCAGACCAGAGGATCTTGTTTCTAATGATCCGAGAGTCCTTTAGGTGCCTTTTGGCAAACTCCAAATTGGCTGTCATGTGCCTTTTACTGAGGAGTGGCTTCCGTCTGGCCACTCCTCAGTAAAAGGTATAATAAATGCCTGATTGGTGAAGTGCTGCAGAGATGGTTGTCCTTCTGGAAGGTTCTCCCATCTCCATAGAGGAACGCTGGAGCTCTGTCGGAGTGACCATCAGGTTCTTGGTCACATCTCTGACCAAGGCCCTTCTCCCCCGATTTCTCAGTTTGGTTAGGCGGCCAGCTCTAGGAAGAATCTTGGTGGTTCCAAACTTCTTCCAATTAAAAATGATGGAAGCCACTACGTTCTTGACACAATCATGCCTTGGAGCTCTACGGACAATTCCTTCGACCTCATGGCTTTGTTTTTACTCTGACATGCACTGTCAACTGTGGGACTTTATATAGTCAGGTGTGTGCCTTTCCAAATCATGTCCAATCAATTGAATTTACCAC
>QNTS01001791.1:524914-548827 GCA_003317085.1 Hucho hucho
CAAAAGAGCATCCGGATGTCCCACAGCGCTACTGGCAAAATATTCTTTGGACAGATGAAACTAAAGTTGAGTTGTTTGGAAGGAACACACAGCACTATGTGTGAAGAAAAAAAGGCACAGCACAGCAACATCAAAACTTCATCCCAAATGTAAAGTGTGGCGGAGGGAGCTTCATGGTTTGGGGATGCTTTGCTGCCTGGACAGCTTGCTATCATCGATGGAAAAATGAATTCCCAAGTTTATCAAGACATTTTGCAGGAGAATGTTAGGCTATCTGTCTGCAAATTGAAGCTCAACAGAAGTTGGGTGATGCAACAGGACAACGACCCAAAACACAGAAGTAAATCAACAACAGAATGGCTTGAACAGAAGAAAATACGCCTTCTGGAGTGGTCCAGTCAGAGTCCTGACCTCAACCCAATTGAGATGCTGTGGCATGACCTCAAGAGAGCGGTTCACACCAGACATCTCAAGAATATTGCTGAACTGAAAAAGTTTTGTAAAGAGGAATGGTCCAAAATTACTCCTGACCATTGTGCAGATCTGATCCGCAACTACAGAAAACATTTGATTGAGGTTATTGCTGCCAAAAGAGGGTCAACAAGTTATTAAATCCAAGGGTTCACATACTTTTTCCACCCTGCACTGTGAATGTTTACACGGTGTGTTCAATAAAGACATGAAAAGGTATAATTATTTGTGTTTTATTAGTTTAAGCAGACTGTGTTTGTCTATTGTTGGGACTTACATGACGATCAGATCATATTTTATGACCAATTTACACAGAAGTCCAGGTAATTTTAAAGGGTTCACATACTTTTTCTTGCCACTGTAGATGCCTCCCGCACCCAGAATTCAAAACAAATGTGCTTTCATGAAATGAGACTCTCCTCTCCACTTGCAAGTCATCAGGCAAATTGCATTTACAGAGGTGAAATCTTAAAATAAAAATGTGTAAAGTGATAAGAAAAAATGTAGCTAGTTGTGCAAGACATGTTATACATAAAACATATTTTTAAATGTGTGTATGCTTTATACCTCCAAGAGAACAACATCTGATTCAAAAGGGGGTGTGGCAGATTTCAAAACTCTTCTGCAGTGTATACATGGAGGATGCACTTCAGTATCATTTGCGAGAGGAGGCTATTGAGGTGAGGAGGAAAATCCTCTGTCATTTACTAACCGAATTCACACTCTCCTCAAACCCTTGAGATTTACTTTAGATGCAGTATATCTTTAGCTATAGTATCTAGCTAAGATTGATGGGACAATACCGCATTTTTGCTTCTCACTTTATCATTGCTAACTATTTTCGCGGGCTTCTTTTTAGAACGTTCATAACAATGGCATGATGTGACCGAGTGATGGAGTTGCAACCCATGAATATCTCAGCCCATCAGCCTTTGACAATCCATGGTAATATGGACAATATGGTGTCTGGGAAACGTGTGTACCTATTCTCTTTTTCCCCTTCTCTATGTAAAGAGGTATGACTCAGGCCCCTGGTTTTTCCAATCTGTTGGCAACAACAATCTTTTCCGAGAGCTTATAAGGAAGGAAACCTGGCACAGTTCGCTTCTTCTTTGAATATACACAAGGTTGAGGAGGCACACCATTATCGATGAGATGTGAGCAACCCAGATAAGTTTGCTGCATATCCAGCTGCATTTCACTGATAAGGCCTTCTTTCAAATCAGAATCTTTCAACATGTCCACTCCAATTAAAAAAGTCTACCAGGTTTTATAGAAAAAACATTTAACTACTTAGGGAGTAGCGGTGCACTACTGTAATATTTAAACTGGACGATAACATGAACAATAGGAAAGGAAAATAAAGTGGGGCGCGCTCACAATCTCGCGCCCGTCAAACGTTGTTGACAAAAGTGGTCCCCTGACTACTTCCTCTTCCTATCCGTTCTGCTTAGTGCTATAGCTTCCAGACTCTGTATAAAGACTGCTGACATCTAGTGGAAGCCATAGAAACTGCAGTCTCATTCCTAGTTAAATTACAAATGAATACGCAGCCTGGAGAAGGTCAAGTACAAAAAAAACTGCAAATCCGGATGGATTTTCCTCTGGTTTTCGCCTGCTATATCAGTTCTGTTATACTCACATACATTATTTTAACACTTTTAGAAACTTCAGAGTGTTTCATATCCAATAGTACTAATTATGTGCATATCCTATTTTCTAGATTTTTCTCTGGTTTTCGCCTGCTATTTCTGTTCTGCATATCCTATTTTCTGGGCCTGAGTGGCAGGCATTTTACTTTGGGCACGCCCCACTGCTCCCTAAGTAGTTAACCTCTATGGGACCAGTGTCCCCCACGCGGGATGGTTGAGCTGACGTAGGCTGATGTAATTAGCATGAGGTTGTAAGTAATACAAAAAATCCCAGGACATAGACATCTGATATGGGCAGAAAGCTTAAGGATCAGACCCTTTTTTTCAATTTTCGTCTAAAATGACATACCGAAATCTAACTGCCTGTAGCTCAGGCCCTGAAGCAACGATATGCATATTCTTGGTACCATTTGAAAGGAAACACTTTGAAGTTTGTGGAAATGTGAAAGGAATGTAGGAGAATATAACACATTAGATCTGGTAAAAGATAATATAAAGAAAAAAAAACATTTGTTTGGTACCATCATCTTTGAAATGCAAGAGAAAGGCCATAATGTATTATACCAGCCCAGTTGCAATTTAGATTTTGGCCACTAGATGGCAGCAGTGTATGCGCAAGGTTTAAGACTGATCCAATGAACCATTGCATTTCTGTTCAAAATTTGGTATCAAGACTGCCCAAATGTGCCCAACAATGCTTAGGTATATTTTTTGGAAACCAAACAAAAACAAGATATATTAATTGTTGAATCAAATTCTTCTTTTCAATGACGGCCTAGGAACAGTGGGTTAAGTGGGAAGAACGACAGATGTGAACTTGCAACCTTTAGTCCAACGCTCTAACCACTAGGCTACCCTGCTATGAGTAATGCAATGCCCTTTTCCGATCCTGTTGTGTTCTTAATTCCATTTTATGTCTGTCGTCTAAAGGCCACATAAATCAATGATCAGGTAGACCATGAAGGTCAGAAAAACTTTCTTAAACATGTATATATGAAATTGTTCACAGAGCTTTCATTTTTTTAACTTAACTATATGAAAGTGATCTGTTTATAAACGTCCATCATTATGTGAATCACTCTGACCCAAAAACACTCAAACCTAATCAAATTCCAGGTATTCATAGCAAAGAAATGCTATGCATATCAAATTGTTCACAGACCTTGTAGCCTATACTGCATGTTGTTTGGTGTCTGTCTGTCCATCCATCCATTTGTCTGTGACCGTAATGCTTGATGAATCTCCAGAAGGTGCACTTTAGATCCATTGCATGACTGGGAGTCAATCTGGAGCAGGCAGCTGTCAGAGGGATGTCCATTGTCAATGCCCATTGGCCTAGTTTTTCAAAAGTTATCTATTTTGTATTTCGCCTATCTGATAGGATTAAACGCATAGAAATAAAATGAATAGAAAGGATAAATCATTGACTTCAGTTGGGACTCCCATTCTATTATCCAATAGGTGAAATCTGAAAAGATACTGTAACTTTTGTAAAACTGGACGCTGGGGATTGCATCCTCTATGAGGGTAGAAACAGTGGGTTGAATATCAATGAAGGCCAATGGCGGCTGAAACGTCATGCATTTAAGAACAAATTGTTATTTAAATAAAATAGATAATATTATGGGGATGAGGTAGATGGATGGGCTATTTACTACAGCTATGTACAGATGCAGTGATCTGTGAGCTGCCCTGACAGCTGGTGCTTAAAGCTAGTGAGGGAGATATGAGTCTCCAGCTTCAGTGATTTTTGCAGTTCGTTCCAGTCATTGGCAGCAGAGAACTGGAAGGAAAGGCGGCCGAAGGAGGAATTGGCTTTGGGGGTGACCAGTGAAATATACCTGCTGGAGCACGTGCTACGGGTGGGTGCTGCTATGGTGACCAGTGAGCTGAGATAAGGCGGGGCTTTACCAAGCAAAGACTTATAGATGACCTGGAGCCAGTGGGTTTGCAGTCGCTAGCTGCAGCGACTGAAAAGAGGAGCAACGCATGGAAGTGTGTTCTTTGGGAACCTTTAACAGAATGTGACTGACAGAACGGGAGTTGTATGTGGAGGATGAGGGTTGCAGTAGTTATCTCAGATAGATGTAGGTGAGGCATAAGAGGGTTTTATAAGTAAGCATCAACCAGTGAGTATTGCGTCAGATATACAAAGATGGACAGTGTACAGAGGAGTGCAGTGATGTGTCCTAGAAGGAGCATTGGTGGCAAATCTGATGGCCGAATGGTAAAGAACATCTAGCCGCTCAACAGTGGTGGGAAAAGTACTCAATGGTCTTACTTGAGTAAAAGTAAAGATACCTGAATGGAAAATGACTCAAGTAAAAGTGAAAGTGACCCAGTAAAATACTACTTGAGTAAAAGTCTAAAAGTATTTCGTTTTAAATGTACTTAAGTATCGAAAGTAAATGAAACTTCTAAAATGTACCATTTCAAATTATGTATATTAAGCATACCAGACCGCACCATTTTCTTGTTTTTTTTATTGACTGATAGCCAGGGGCACACTCCAACGCTCAGACATAATTTACAAACAAAGCATTTGTGTTTAGTGAGTCCACCAGATCAGAGGCAGTAGGGATGACCAGTGATGTTCTCTTGATAAGAGTGTGAATTGGACCATTTTCCTGTCAAAATGTAATGAGTACTTTTGGGTGTCAGGGGAAATGTATTATTTTATTTAGGAATGTAGTAAAATTAAAAGTTGGCAAAAATGTAAATAGTCAAGTAAAGCACAGATGCCCCCAAAAAACTACTTAAGTAGTGCTTTAAAGTATTTTTACTTAAGTACTTTACACCACTGTCGCTCAAGAGCACCATTACCTGCCAAACTATAAATTATATCTCCATAATCTAGCATGGTCATTAGAATCAGGCTTAGTTTGGCAGCTGGGGTGAAAGAGGAGCGGTTACGATAGAGGAAACCAAGTCTACATTTAACCTTAGCCTGCAGCTTGAATAAGTGCTGAGAGAAGGACAGTGTACCGTCTAGCCATACTCCCAAACCCTCAGAGATAGTAATCACACTGGTAGGGAGAGGGGCATTCTTCTTAAAGTAATTAAGTAAAAATACTTTGAAGTACTACTTAAATAGTATCTGTACTTCAATATTTATATTTTTGGAAACTTTAACTTTTGCTCCACTACATCACTAAAGAAAATATGTACTTTTTACTCCATTACATTTTCCATGAAACCCAAAAGTACTCATTACATTTTGAATGCTCAGGCAGGACACCAATACGGTACAATTCACACACCTATCAATATAATGCGTTGTCATTCCTACTGCCTCTGATCTGGCGGAGTCACCAAACTTAAATACAGCGTTTGTAAATTATGTCTGAGTGTTGGACTGTGCCGTTGTCTGTCCGTAAAAAAACATCCTGCCATCTGGTTTGCTTAATATAAGGAATTTGAGGTATATATTTAATTTGACCTTTTACTTTTACTCAAGTATGACAATTTATTACTTTTCCACCACTGTATTTAAATACATTTTAAACCAGATACTTTTAGACTTTTACTCAAGTAGTATTTTACTGGGTGACTTTCACTTTTACTTCAGTAATTTTCTATTAAGGTATCTTTACCTTTTCCACCACTGGACATTACCTTTGTCTGGGAGGTGTTCAGAATAAGCTTAAGCGCAGAGAAAGCTTGTTAGACACTGAGAAAGATTTGTTGTAGACGTGTAACACAAAGTCTGGGGAGGGGCCAGCTGAATATAAGACTGTATCATCTTCATATAAATGGATGAGAGAGCTTCCTACTCCCTGAGCTATATTGTTGATGTAAATTGAGAAGCGCATGTGGCCTAGGATTGAGCCTTCGGGTACTCACATGGTGACAGGCAGTGGCTGAGACAGCAGATTTTATACACTGCACTCTTTGAGAGAGGTACAATGGTTGCTCCACTAAAAGTTTTTGCTTTTGGGTCCTACGGTGTCTCTAACTGACAATGAATGGGCAACATAAACCTACATTGAAACTGATAATTGTCCATGACTTCAGTATTACTTACAAAAACTGTTGTTACAATAAGGTTTTTATTATTTTATTTTATTATGATTATTTTGCTCTTACTGTAGTACTGTAGCCCACCCCCGATCAGTCAATGTGTACAGCGCCTTAGTGGTGCAACGGTCTAAGAAACTGCATGGCAGTGCAAGCTGTGTTGCTACAGATACTGGTTCAATACCCATGCAGGCCTCGACTGGGAGACCCATGAGATGACTGTAGGTTTTTGGTTTCTCTCCCTCTAAAAACAGAAATAAATCCTTATAAATAACAAACTGGCTTTATTTACAAATTAGTAACAATGTCTCACCCCATGTCCAAGGATGGCCTTTTTCCTCTCTCATTTTACGTTATTTGAAAACAAAATAATCTCCAAAATGTTGTTATTTTTTAAACAAAGCGATGATTATTATAATTATTATTAATTTAGAATCATATAAAAGCCCTTTGGATATTCTCACTGATATGTTATTATCCCTGTTATTAGCAGGACAATATATATCGGTCATGGCTTCCAAGTGGTGCTCAACGGGATTGCCTTGCAGTTCTCCACCTGTATCCACTGAAAGTGAGCAAGGTTCAAGGCACGAGGGCAGGTGCACGGGATGTGCCGCAGAGCTGTGCACAGAAGACCGACTTAGCCCATGGGGAACGGAGGAGGAGGGGGGGGTGGAACCCCACCCCGCCACACTGGGTAGCACAGAGCAACACTTTAAGGGGTATTGCACTAATAATGGCGCTGACTAGGGAAACGTTCCTGCTAATCTAGCAAGTAAACTTGCCTAAATGGAGGGTAGGGGGATAATTCCATCGTCCCTCTAAAAACATAAATAAATGTTTTGGCCTTTACAAATGTTATTTTGGCCTTTCATTCAGATTACAATCGCTCACTTTCGTTTTTTTGAAAGCAAAATAACCTCCAAAATATTGTTATATATTGTCAAGTTGATGGCACAGTCGTATGGCCGGATCATATCACCTCCACCCTACCTGACACCCTAGACCCACTCCAATTTGCTTACCGCCCCCATAGGTCCACAGACGATGCAATCGCAATCACACTGCACACTGCCCTAACCCATCTGGACAAGAGGAATACCTATTTAAGAATGCTGTTCATCGACTACAGCTCAGCATTTACCACCATAGTACCCTCTAAACTTGTCATTAAGCTCGAGACCCTAGGTCTCGACCCCGCCCTGTGCAACTGGGTCCTGGACTTCCTGACAGGCCGGCCCCAGGTGGTAAGGGTAGGCAACAACATCTCTACCCCGCTGATCCTCAACACTGGGGCCCCACAAGGGTGCATTCTCAGCCCTCTCCTGTACTCCCTGTTCACCCATGACTGCGTGGCCATGCACACCTCCAACTCAATCATCAAGTTTGCAGACGACACTACAGTGGTTGGCTTGATTACCAACAACGACGAGACGACCTACAGGGAGGAGGTGAAGGCCCTCGGAGAGTGGTGTCAGGAAAATAACCTCTCACTCAACGTCAACAAAACAAAGGAGATGATCGTGGACTTCAGGAAACAGCAGAGGGAGCACCCCCCCTATCCACATCGATGGGACAGTAGCGGAGAAGGTGGAAAGTTTTAAGTTCCTCTGCGTACACATCACAGACAAACTGAAATGGTCCACCCACACAGACAGCGTGGTGAAGAAGGCGCAACATCGGCTTATCACCAAATACACTCACAAACCTTTACAGACGCACAATCGAGAGCATCCTGACAGGCGGCATCACCGCCTGGTACGGCAACTACTCCGCCCACAACCGTAAGTTTCTCCAGAGGGTAGTGATGTCTGCACAACGCATCACTGGGGGTAAACTACCTGCCCTCCAGGACACCTACACCACCCGATGTCACAGGAAGGCCAAAAATATCTTCAAGGACAACAACCACCCGAGCCACTGCCTGTTCACCCCGCTATCATCCAGACGGTGACGTCAGTACAGGTGCATCAAAGCTGGGACTGAGAGACTGAAAAACAGCTTATATCTCAAGGACATCAGACTGTTAAACAGCCATCACTAACATTTTTGGCTGCTGCCAACACACTGTCTCAAATCTCTAGCCACTTGAATAATTAAAATTGGATGTAATAATATAACTAGCCACTTTAACTTCTTAGGGAGCGGCTGCCGAGGAGCGCCACACTGCTCCCTAAGTAGTTAATTGATACATTTGAGGTAATACGCTTGTAGTGGTAGCATGCAGAAAACCCAGGCATTTAGGAGAGCAGAAATCATTGACGCAGAAATCAGAGCACAAGTCAGAATTGGGGTAACTAACAGTAGACTGGCCAGGGTGTAGATGCACATTAGAATAGGATGGGAGGCCAAGAGTCCGTGTAACCGATAGAGTCAGAGTCACAAGTGTGGGAACAAGCAAAATCTGTCCAACGGTCGGGTAATTGAGCAAGTTCATAGTCAACAAAGTGCACATGAGTAATGGAGCAAATAACATAAAGCACAAGAAAAATATACAACCGCTTGGGGCTAGCCATTGTAAATACACTCGCCAAATTCACATAGAAATATGAGTTATGGATCTATCATTCCACTTAAAAGTAAGTCTAGTAAGCGGTAGATATGTTCTATGGATGCTATTGCTATGCTTCCTGTTCTTCTTTTTTGTTTTTGCGTCTTTTACTTGATTTATTTATTTATTAATATATATTTTTTTACACCAGCTCAAACAGCTGAAACAACATTATTTTTGGTTGTGGTAAAATAATTGTATACTCTATACTATCTTATTTTGTCACATAAACTGAAATTAGGCTAACTATTAAAGTTTAGCTACCAGGAAATGGTGGAGCAATATGTGCATAGCGCAACTTTAATTAAAGCGTTTCTGAGTAAGCTCACATAATAAGCTTCACAAGTTAAAGCCTATATAAAATTCAGATCAGTCCATAGTCTGTGGTGTGTTTGTATGTCTGTGTGTGCTGGAGATGAGCGAAAGCTCAGGAGAGAGTGGGAAGTGTGGCAGGCGTACCTGTACCAGAAAGGAGGAGACAGGCCAGGGCAGATGGGGAGCAGATCGCAGGGTGGGATCCAAGCAGCAGTGCTGCAGGCGACGGGAGTAGGTGTCACACGCTTGGGAGAAGCTTTCTTCGGGAGGCTGAGTAGGAGCGGAGGCGTTCAACCTTACCAGACAGGTGTGTGTGTGTGGTAGAGCAGATAAAAATGTTAGAAGCGAAAAGCTTGGTGAAATACTGTAGTAATGTTGGCTTGAGTTTCGATATTCACCAGACATTCAGACCTTCAAACATCAATAGCTCACAAAACGATTTCCTGAGATGTGGATATTCTACATGCAACAGACCGAAAATTAGCGAAGAGAAAGAGCAGGCAGGCCAACGCAAGGAGGGGGGTGGAAGTCGGGATGTACCCTCTCCAACTTGACCTCAACCTGTTAACCTTTTCAGCCACTCATTCCCCACCCCTATGGTATGTTGGATTCTTAAACCATGGTCATAATCCCACTTTTACTAAGTAAACCTCAAAGAGTGGCTTACATTTTACCAAACACTTTTATCCAGAGTGATTTGCAGAAGTGGGTGCATACATTTTTCATACTGGTCCCCAAACCCACAACCCTGGCATTGCAAGCACCATGCACTACCAACTGAGCCACAAGGGACTATGGGTCTTTACAAGCCCAGCTTTGTACACTTGGGGGGATATGGCATTTCACAACACTCGCATTAAAATCTGCTAACCATGTGTATGTGACCAATAAAATTAGATTTGATTTGATGTTGTTGCTTTGCGGTGGTGGCGTGGGGTGTGTGGAAATTAAGAAGGGAGGGATCAATCTGGCAGGCATAGATGTTTATGAAAACAAGAGAGGGAGGCAGAATAAAAGGCAGAGTGAGAAAGAAAGAATGTAATACAAAATGCCACGGCCATAGACATACTGTATGGATCATGAAGGTGATACCCTGAGGAGCCTTTATATTAAAAGGAAAACACAAGAAATCAAGTCAGATCATGGATAGTCTGTTGTCCTTCATATCCTCCCCAAAATGTCAAATAAATTATTGTGAATTTTCTACATCTCTATAACTAAACAAAATAGGACACAATGTTCTCCTAGCTTGAAATCTAACTACCGACCACTTTTCTCTATTGTTGCAGATGTACTGATGACTGTGACTGTCACGTTGTTGAGAGGGGAGGCATTATGTGGTATTATTTACAACACAGCGGTTGTCATAACTACGGGGCAATTTGACAAAAGTGCAGAGTATAGCCTTGCACAGGGGCCAATCAGTCCTACCCAATAGAAGATTGAAAGATATTTGCCTTTAGACAATTAGATAATCAGCATTATCATGCTGTCATGCTACAGCCACAACCCAAGCATAAGCAGGGATTCTTATAAAATATGTTATTTTTTAACACATCCATTTGTCTATTTAGGGATGACACATGTGGTGTTAATTTTTACACAATCACTCATGGTTTACAGGCCACATCAGGTCTGCAAAAATGGTTGCAAAATTTTCTAAACGTAAACAAATTTCCCAGAAATCCTGGTTAAAGGATACCAGATTTCCTGCTTATTCTCTTCCGTTTCCAACTGAGCTTTTTGGAAAGCCTGGGAAATTTTTAAACATTACTAGCATTTTGCAACCCTACCTGAACATCGCATTATGCTGCTAGTGTTTGGATTTCCAACTGTTAGAATTTTTATTCACCTGCAACACCTGCATTCAGAATGACTGTCAAGGATGGTAAAATAGAGCATGCTGGGAAATATGACGATAATGATTCTGATAAAAATATGCCAAACTAGACTAATATCTTCAAAACTTCTCTGAGGCACATTATATTTTATAAATCAGGGTCCCCCCGCGGGACGGTTGAGCTAATGTGTGCTAATGCATGACGTTATAAGTAACAAGAACATTTCCCAGGACATAGACATATCTGATATGGGCAGAAAGCTTAATAACAATAATACCATGCTATTGTTTGAGGAGAGTGCACAGTTATGTACTTGAAAATGTAGCAATTAGGCACATTTGGGCAGACTTGATGCAACATTTTGAACAGTAATGCAATTGTTCATTGGATCAGTCTAAAACTTTGCACATACACCGCTGCGATCTAGTGGACAAAATCTAAATTGCGCCTAAACCGCAGTAACACATTGTGGCTTTTCTCTTGCATTTCAAAGATTATCCTCTTAAGGATCGGACCCTTTTTTTAAATTTTCACCTAAAATGACATACCAAAATCTAACTGCTTGTAGCTCAGGCCCTGAAGCCAGGATATGCATTTTCTTGGTACCATTTGAAAGGAACACTTTGAAGTTTGTGGAAATGTGAAAGGAATTTAGGAGAATATAACACATTAGATCTGCATATCCTTGCTTCAGGTCCTGAGCTACAGGCAGTTAGATTTGGGTATGTCATTTTAGACAAAAATTGAAAAAAAGGGTCAGATCCCTGGAGATATGTTTTTTTGCTCAATCCACCACATCTGCTGATGTTGCTGATGAAAGGTGGTAGAGCTAGAGCAGTGTTGGTCAGACAATAAGACAATGAGACCGAAAATGGGTTTTCTCATGAACATTTCTGTACCATCTGAACAATTTGGACAAGTTCACACTGATGTGAACCCTCTATGGAAAGGTGAGACTGCAACAAATATGTACATGTCTTTTTTTCGCTGTAGGACACCAACAAGCCTCACAAGACTCGTCTGAAGGTAGCCCGGTAACAGTTAAAAAAATGTATGGAAGTATACACTGAGTGTACAAAGACATAGACTGACCAGATGAATCCAGGTCAAAGCAATGATCCCTTACAGAAGGGCTTTATAAATAAATGTGATTATTAATTTCACTTGTTAAATCCAATTAAATCAGTGTAGCTGAAAGGGAGGAGACGGGTTAAAGACAGCTTTTTAAGCCTTGAGATAATTCAGAAATGGATTGTGTATGTGTGCCATTCAGAGGATGAACGGGAAGAACAAAACATGTAAGTGCCTTTGAATGGGGTATGGCAGTAGGTGAAAGGCACACCAATTTGAGTGTGTCAAGAACTGCAATGCTGCTGGGTTTTCATGCTAGACAGTTGTTCATGTGAATCAAGAATGGTCCACCACCCAATGGAAATCCAGACAACTTGTGGGAAGCATAGGATTCAACATGGGACAGCATCCCTGTGGAACGTTTTAGACACCTTGTAGAGTCCATGCCTGACAAATTGAGGCTGTACTGAGGGCAAAACGGGGTGCAACTCAATATTAGGAAGTTGTTCCTAATGTTTTGTGCACTCAGTGTACAGTGGTGGCCAAAAGTTTTGAGAATGACACAAATATAAATTTTCACAAAGTCTGCTGCCTCAGTTTGTATGATGGCAACTTGCATATACTCCAGAATGTCATGAAGAGTGATCAGATGAATTGCAATTAATTTGCCATGCAAATGAACTGCCATGCAAATGAACTGAATCCCCCCCAAAAAATTCCACTGCATTTCAGCCCTGCCACAAAAGGACCAGCTGACATCATGTCTGTGATTCTCTCGTTAAGCCGTACACTCCACAGAGCTGGACTTTACGGAAGAGTGGCCAGAAAAAAGCCATTGCTTAAAGAAAAAATAAGCAAACACATTTGGTGTTGGCCAAAAGGCATGTGGGAGACTCCCCAAAGATATGGAAGAAGGTACTCAGGTCAGATGAGACTAGCGCCCCACTGCTCCCTAAGTAGTAAACACAGGTGTGAGTGTTGACGAGGGCAAGGCTGGACATCGCTCTGTCATTCTGATTGAGTTCAAATAACAGACTGGAAGCTTCAAAAGGAGTGTGGTGCTTGGAATCGTTGTTCTTCCTCTGTCAACCATGGTTACCTGCAAGGAAACACGTGCCGTCATCATTTCTTTGCACAACAAGGGCTTCACAGGCAAGGATATTGCTGCCAGTAATATTGCACCTAAATCAATCATTTATCGGATCATCAAGAACTTCAAGGAGAGCGGTTCAATTGTTGTGAAGAAGGCTTCAGGGTGCCCAAGAAAGTCCAGCAAGCACCAGGACCATCTCCTGAAGTTGATTCAGCTGCGAGATCGTGGCACCACCAGTACAGAGCTTGCTCAGGAATGGCAGCAGGCAGGTGTGAGTGCATTTACACGCACAGTGAGGCGAAGACTTTTGGAGGATGGCCTGGTGTCAAGAAGGGCAGCAAAGAACCCACTTCTCTCCAGGAAAAACACTCTGATGAATCCCCTTTCAGATTTTTTGGGGCATCCGGAAAAATGCTTGTCCGGAGAAGACAAGGTGAGCGCTACCATCAGTCCTGTGTCATGCCAACAGTAAAGCATTCTGAGACCATTCATGTGTGGGGTTGCTTCTCAACCAAGGGAATGGGCTCACTCACACTTTTGCCTAAGTACACAGCCATGAATAAAGAATGGTACCAACACATCCTCCGAGAGCAACTTCTCCCAACCATCCAGGAACAGTTTGGTGACTAACAGTGCATTTTCCACCATGATGGAGCACCTTGCCATAAGGCAAAAGTGATAACTAAGTGGCTCGGGATCAAAACATCGATATTTTAGGTTCATGGCCAGGAAACTCCCCAGACCTTAATCCCATTGAGAACTTGTGATCAATCCTCAAGAGGCAGGTGGAAAAACAAAAACCCACAAATTCTGACAAACTCCAAGCATTGATTATGCAAGAATGGCCTGCCATCAGTCAGGAAGTGGCCCAGAAGTTAATTGACAGCATGCCAGGGCGGATTGCAGAGGTCTTGAAAAAGAAGGGTCAACACCGCAAATATTGACTCTTTGCATCAACTTCATGTAATTGTCAATAAAAGCCTTTGACCCTTATGAAATGCTTGTAATTATACTTCAGTATTCCATAGTAACATCTGACAATTATATCTAAAGACACTGAAGCAGCAAACTTTGTGGAAATTAATATTTGTGTCATTCTCAAAACTTTTTGCCACAACAGTGTACAGTGTACTGTGGCTTGCGAAAGTATTCGCCCCCCTTGGCATTTTTCCTATTTTGTTGCCTTACAACCTGGAATTGAAATGGATTTTGGGGGGTTTGTATCATTTGATTTACACATATGCCTACCACTTTGAAGATGCCCCCCCCACCCCAAAGTCAATACTTTGTAGAGCCACCTTTTGCAGCAATATCTGCCAAGTCTCTTGGGGCATGTCTCTATAAGCTTGGCACATCTAGCCACTGGGATTTTTGCCCATTCTTCAAGGCAAACCTGCTCCAGCTCCTTCAAGTTGGATGGGTTCCACTGGTGTACGGCAATCTTTAAGTCATACCACAGATTCTCAATTGGATTGAGGTCTGGGATTCGACTAGGCCATTCCAAGACATTTAGATGTTTCCCCTTAAACCACTCGAGTGTTGCTTTAGCAGTATGCTTAGGGTCTTTGTCCTGCTGGAAGGTGAACCTCGGTCCCAGTCTCAAATCTCTGGAAGACAGGTTTCCTTCAAGAATTTCTCTGTATTTCATGCCATCCATCATTCCTTCAATTCTTACTAGTTTCCCAGTCCCTGCCGATGAAAAACATCCCCAAGGCATGATGCTGCCACCACCATGCTTCACTGTGGGGATGGTGTTCACTGGGCGATGAAAGGTGTTGGGTTTGTGCCAGACATAGAGTTTTCCTTGATGGCCAAAAAGCTCAATTTTAGTCTCATCTGACCAGAGTACCTTCTTCCACATATTTGGGGGGTCTCCCACGTGCCTTTTATTTTTTATTTCTGTAAGCAATGGCTTTTTTCTGGCCACTCTTCCGTAAAGCCCAGATCTGTGGAGTGTACGGCTTAAAGGTGTTCTATGGACACATACTCCAATCTCCGCTGTGGAGCTTTGCAGCTCCTTCAGCGTTATCTTTGGTCTCTTTGTTGCCTCCTTGCCTGGTCTGTGAGTTTTGGTGGGTGGCCCTCTCTTGGCAGGTTTGTTGTGGTGCCATATTCTTTACATTTTTTAAGAATGGATTTAATGGTGCTCTGTGGGATGTTCAATGTTTCTGATATTTTTTTATGACCCAACCCTGATCTGTACTTCTCCACAACTTTGCCCTTGACCTGTTTGGAGAGCTCCTTGGTCTTCATGGTGTTGCAGACTCTGGGGCCTTTCAGAACAGGTGTTTGTATACTGAGATCATGTGACAGATCATGTGACACTTAAATTTCACACAGGCGGACTTTATTTAACTAATTATGTGACTTCTGAAGTTAATTGGTTGCACCATATCTTATTTAGGGGCTTCATAGCATAGGGGGTGAATTCATATACACTCACCACTTTTCCGTATTTAATATTATTTTAATTTTTTAAACAAGATATTTTTTTCATTTCATTTCACCAATTTTGACTATTTCGTCCTTTACATCAAATCCAAATAAAAATCAAATTAAATTACAGGTTGTAATGCAACAAAATAGGAAAAACGCTAAGGGGGATGAATACTTTTGCAAGGCACTCTATATGGAAGTAGTTTAGTGCTCAAATGTTATTTTTAAATATGGATACAAATAAATACAAATAATGTCCTGATCTTTCTTATAGACAGGTTGGTTGTTCAGCAACTATGGGTCAAAACAGACAGACTGGGTTGGCTTAGATTGTTGACAATGTTTATTGAAGAGATAAATATATTTGTACAATGAGCACTTGTTGTCTTTCAAATACAGCGTTACAGTTGTTGGGTAGTTAGTTAACAAATTTTAACCATATTAGCACTAACATGCAGTCAGTCAAAACACCTCAAAACAAGACATGGTACCAAGAACAAGACGAAATAAGCCACTTACGATTGGGTTCTTCCAAGGAAGAACTCCAAGGGTTTTCCTATGGGGACATGCCGAATAACCCTTTTAGGTTCTATCTAGTACCTTTTTTTCTAAGAGTGTACAATGAATGCTGACCAAAGGAGCTAAAGTGAAGAAATGTCCATAAACTTAGTAATCATTGGGATTAACAACTTGTAGAACATGTGTGGAACATGGCAATCTAAGTAAAACAACTATTTATGGATCATTCACAGAGGTAAAGGATGTGAAATGAAAAAGGCGTTGAGGAGAGAGAGAGCGAGCATGAGAGAGAAAGAGAGAGTTGAGAGGTTTCTGATTGTATAAACACAATTCATCTCCAACACGTGTGCAATCCATCACTACTTATCATGCGCTCTCTCTGTGTAGCACATTTCCCACCATGTTGTTCAGTGCAGAGGTACATGCTTTGTAGTGGTGGATGAAGCAGACCATAACTGCGTTCACTCGTGCGTTATTAGATAACTTTAATTACAAAGCCTATTGTGAATGTTCTATCATGTCCACCACCCTCACAGTAACAGGAAATTGAGCATTGCATACCTTGTCCTCCAATGGCCCATAGGCCCTTGCCAAAAGTAGTGCACTATAAAGGGAATAGGGTGCCATTTGGGACACACATGGACTCTCCGGACCAAGAACACTACTGTGAAGATAGTGATGGCCACCACAGTCCTGGAAGGGAACATTTCCTTGACCATTTATCAACTTCCATTTTCTTTGTAGTCATTAATTGACATGACACTCCTGCTTCTCTGCCCAGTGTGTGAGGTGGAAGTGGTACACAAGGGTGCCATTTGGCCCCATATTCTATTTATAGTGCACTACTTTTGACCAGGGCCCATAGAGTTCTGGTCAAAAGTAGTGCACTACAGTGCCTTCAGAAAGTATTCACACCCCTTGACTTTTTTTCACATTTTGTTGTGCGGCAAGGTGAGATTAACAGAATTTTTTGGTCAATGATCTACACAAAATACTCCGTAATGTCAAAGTGTAAAAATGTTATTTGTAAAAAATGTTTGAAAAATAAAACAATACAATTACATAATTATTCAACCCCCTGAGTCATTACATGTTAGAATCACCTTTGGCAGCGATTACAGCACCGAGTCTTTCTGGGTAAGTCTTTAAGAGCTTTGCACACCTTGATTGTACAATATTTGCACATTATTCTTTTTACATTTCTTCAAGCTTTTTCAAGTTGGTTGTGGATCATGGCTAGACAGCCATTACCAAGTCTTGCCATAGACTTTCAAACTGATTTAAGTGAAAACTGAAACTAGGCCACTGAGGAACATTCAATGTCAACTTGGTAAGCAACTCAAGCATAAAGATGAATTTGTTTTTCTGCGTCTGTTACAAAGCAGACTGAAACAAGTTTTCCTCTAGGATTTTGCCTGTGCTGAGTGGTACTCAGTGATGTGTTGTGTTGGATTTTCCCCAAACATAACACAGGGCATTGCTTAGCCACATATTTTGCAGTTTTACTTTGGTGCTTTATTGCAAACAGGATAAATGTTTAGAAATGTTTTCTCCTATCACAGGCAATACTCTGTACATGTTTTAAAGTCACCTTTGGCATGGTGAAATCCAAGAGCGGTTTCCTTCATCTCCAACAACTGAGATAGGAAGGATGCCTGCATCTTTGTAGTAACTGGGTGTATTCATACACCATCCTAAAATGTAAATAATAACTTCACCATGCTCAAAGGGATATTCAATGACTGCTTTTTTAATTGTTACACATCTACCAATATGTGCCCTTCTTTGTGAAGAACTGGCAAACATCCCTGGCCGTTGTATAATAACAAAATATATGTACAGTTTAAGTCAGAAGTTTACATACACCTTAGCCAAACACATTTAAACTCAGTTTTTCACAATTCCAGACATTTAACTTCTTAGGGAGCGGCAGCAGAGGTGACGGTTTTGGAGAGTCTGGCGTGCCCAAAGTAAAATGCCTGCCACTCAGGCTCAGAAAATACATAATTAGTACTATTGGATAGGAAACACTCTGAAGCTTCTAAAAGTGTTAACATAATGTCTGTGAGTATAACAGAACTCATTTAGCAGGCAAAAACCAGAGAAAAAACCATCCGGAAATCAGTTTCTGGTGACCTTTGGCTCTCTTAGACACACTCCCTATTGAATCCATTTGTTACCAGGACTGAGACTGAAGTACCTATGGCTTCCACTAGATGTCAACAGTCTATATATAAAGCCTCAGAGAGATTGGAGTAAGCAGGGCGAATAGGTACAGGAAATTGCATTGGGACCTCAAATGTCAACAAGTTTTCTCGGGCGCGAATCTGGCTGGCGCGCCCCACTTTATTTTACTTATAAAACGTTTAGGTTACCATCCGAGTGAAATATTATCGCTAATATTCATAAAAGGATAGCTAAGGATGCATTATAACTGGTCTATAATTTGTTTAGGAAAAGTTTATAGGTATATTTGAATGCGTTCTCTTCACGTTTCAATGGGCGATTTGACCTTGGATTTTCTGAACATAACGCGCCAACCAAACAGAGATTTATGGATATAATAAATGACTTTTTCTAACAAAAGAACCATTGGATGTCTTCGTTGGACACTTGGGAAGCCCTCAGCAGAAGTTCTTCGAAAGGTAAGGGATTTGTTTTAGCTGTGATATGTGTTTTGCGTGGCCCGCCAGTGCGCCGGTGCTCCCAAAGCAGTTAACTACTTAGGGAGCAGTGGGGCGCTGCAAGTCCTGCCCCTCCCATCTCCTCATTAGTTTTTAGAAGCATATACCCACGTGCCATTTTCTCATTGGTTTTTCGGAACATATACCTACGTGGGTGATTGAAAGATGAACTGAGGTCGGTTGTGGTAATGCACCTTATTATGAAAGTTAAATGCCAATCGCTATGTAAAGTCCAAAGAATTAAAAAGAAGCCTGGAAGGTGGAGAGATGACAAGAAAAGATTCCGTTGATCATTTTATGTGTGGATTAATTGTCAGAGTAGAGGACCTTGGGAATTTCAGGTAAAATAACAACTCAATGTTTATATTCCATATACCGCTGCGCCACTCGGGAGCCCACTCAGGTAGTTGAATCAGTGTTTGAATTTCAATGTTTGACTGAGGGACAGTCACACTGTGATCTGTTTCACCTGTCTTGTGCTTGTCTCCACCCCCCACCTGGTGTCTCCCGGTTGTCTCCAATATCTCCTGTGTATTTATACATGAGTTTTCTGTCTGTGCCAGTTCGTCTTGTCTTGTCAGGTTGTTACAGCGTGTTTTCCGTTTTGTCCTGTTTTCAAGTTTTGTTTTCTGGTCTTCCCGGTTCTGACCATTCTGCCTGCCTTGACCCTGCCTGCCGTTCTGTCCCTTGTTGACTCTGCCTTGAATTTACAGACCTCTGCATGCCCAAATTTGTCCTAGACCTGCTGTTTGCCTTCCACCTGTTTAATAATAAATATCTGAGATTCGAACTGTCCGCCTCCTGTATGCATCTGGGTTTTATCCTGAGTCGTGATAGTACGAACTGGCCATGACTGACCCACCAGACACGGACCAGCTCTGCAACGCTGTCTCCTTCCAAGGAGCCAACATTGGAAGACACGAGTTCCTTCAAAGCCTTATGGAAAAACTCCAGACCTTGGCAGAAAACCATGACCATGCTTTCAATGCATTACTGGAGCTATTCTGCAGATTATCTACTAGGCAGCAAGCCACTACGGTAACCTCCCAGGTTCTCAGTAACCCTGCTACCAGCTGTATTTTTCCCCAGCCTACCCCGGCTTCCTGTGGACCCTGCTTACCTCCTCTGGAGCGCTATGGTGGAGATCCAGGAAACTGCTAGGCGTTTCTCTCCCAGTGCTCTCTCATCTTGGAGCTGCAGCCTTCTTAATTTCCCTCGGATCGCTCGAAGATAGCGTACCTGATAACGCTCATGTCCGGGAGAGCATTTGCTTGGGCTACGGCAGTGTGGGAGCAACAATCCACCGTTTGCCTCAGTCTGAAGGAGTTCTGGACGGGGTTAAGAAAGGTGATCGATTCTCCTTTGTCCGGGAGAGAGGCTGCTCGGAAGCTACTTCAACTGTGTCAAGACTCCCGTAGTATGGCAGACTACGTGGTGGATTTTCACACTAATGCCACCGAGAATGCCTGGAACCCGGGATCCCTGTTCACTGCATTCCTTCATGGATTATCAGAGGTGGTTAAAGATGAGCTCACAGCCCAGGAGCTGCCCACGGACCTCATGCCCATGCCTTGTTCCATATGGATCAATGGGCGGCTACGGGAACGTAGGAGGGAGAGGTCTGTTCCCGGTCACACTCGCTCGTCTACGATTCCCATTTCACTTCTGAGAAATCCTGGACAGGGCTAGATTGTCTCTTGTTGAACGCTTGCACAGACTGAGCACTAAGAGCTGTCTGTACTGTGGTACTACAGGACAATACATGTCTACCTGTTCATTAAAAGACCAGGCTCATCAATAGGTACGAGCATGCTGGTGAGCCGTACAGGGAGTTTCCAATCTCTCCTTACTCGTACCCCTCTTCATGCCATCCTGCTGTGGGGTGACAGGTCCAAATCTCTCCGGGTGTTCATTGACTCTGGGGCTGTCCATTGGTACTCTATTGGTAGAGTTACTCAGAGTATGGTTCCTATCAAACTGCGAGTGTCAGGTAATCACAGTGAGTCTATTAAGTTCCTGCTCATCGAATCACCTTATGTAGCCTCGGATCTCTTTGCCGTTCCCACGGAGTACCAGCACTTCCAGGAGGTTTTCAACATCTCTTCCTCCGCATCAACCCTATGACTGCGTTATCGACCTTCTCCCGGATACTACACCACCTCGGGCGGAATTATGCCCTGTCGGGTCCGGAGACCAAGACTATGGAAAGGTACATTGGGGCAGGGAGTATTCGTCCATCTGCCTCCCTTGCTGGCGCAGGGTTCTTGTTTGTGGGGAAAAAAGACAAAACCCTGTGTCCGTGTATCGACTACCGGGGCCTTAATGATATCACGGTTAAAAAACGGTTCTGAGCATTCTGCCTGCCCCTGACCTGCCGTTTGCCTGCCCCCTGTTTAAAAAATAAATATCTGAGATTCTAACTGTCTGCCTCATGTGTCTGCATCTGGGTCTTATCCTGAGTCGTGACAGGGACCTTACAGATAATTGTATGTGTGGGGTACAGAGATGAGGTAGTCATACAAAAATCATGTTAAACACCACTATTGCACACAGAGTGAGTCCATGCAATTTATTATGTAACTTGTTAAGCACATTTTTACTCCTGAATGTATTTAGGCTTTCCAAAACAAAGGGATTGAATACTTATTGTCTCAAAACAGTTCAGCTTTTCATTTTTGTTTTATTATTTCAAAAAATAATTCCGCCTTGACTTTATGGGATATTGTGTGTAGACCAGTGACACAACAACTCAATTTAATCATTTTTAAATTCAGGCAGTAACACAACAAAATGTGAAAAAAGTCAAGGGGTGTGAATACTTTCTGAATCTACTGTATTTTTGGAATAGGTTGTCATTTGGAACAGCACCAATGACTCCAAGAAAAAAGGAGGCCAGACTCTTGCAGCTAAACTACCGACTGCTGAGTAGTTTGGTTGTAAGAAAGGGCATTCAATTTGTTCTCCCATCATGCTACTCGGCCAGTCATGTATGATCAACATCTTGCTGCCCAGTGACCCACGACGTGTACTTCACCGTTGAGGCCGAGGCAGCCTGAACAGCAGAGATATCACACATACCACCCCAGACAACCCAGGGCACATTACAGCTTGTGCTTCTTACTTCACTGCACTCACATACTGTAATCCTTATGCTTCCCTTCCCTTTGATGCACTCGCTTCTAGAAAGCAGTGTCGATTTTATTGCGCTGATGCCATTCCTGTACCTTGTACAGTGTCTCTCAGAAGCCGTAAACATTTTGACAAGACTTATGCATGTAAGAATGTTTGCTCTATTTGCAATTCAACCCACTGGAGCAAATCTTTCTGACACCTCAACTCTTTGAACAGGTTACAGTTCCTTCAGAAAGTGTTTATACCCCTTGACTTATTCCACATTTTGTTGTGAATTGTTTTGAACCATTTACACACAATACCCCATAATGGCAAAGTGAAAACATGTTTTTAGAAATGTTTGCAAATGTATAAAGAAATACAGAAATATCTAATTTACATAAGTATTCACACGCCTGAGTCAATACATGTTAGGATCATCATTGTCAGTGATTACAGCTGTGAGTCTTTCTGGATGAGTCTGAGAGCTATGCACACCTGGGTTGTACAATATTTGCTAATTATTCTTAAAAAAAATTCTTAAAGATCGGTCAAATTGGTTGTTGATCATTGCTAGACAGCCATTTGCCATAGATTGTTAATCCGATTTAAGTCAAAATTGTAACCAGGCCACAGGAACATTTGATGTCGTCTTGCTAAGCATCTCCAGTGTATATTTGGCCTTGTGTTTTAGGTTATTTTCCTGCTGAACAGTGAATTTCTATCCCAGTGTTGGAAAGCAGACTGAACTTGTTTTTCCTCTAGGATTTTGCTTATGCTTAGCTCTATTTAGTTTATTTTTAACCTAAAAAAAACTCCCTCATTCTTGCCGATGACAAGCATACCCATAATATGATGCAGCCATCACCATGCTTGAAAATATGAAGAGTGGTACTCAGTTGTGTTTTGTGTTAGATTTACCCCAAACAAAATTATTTGTTTTCAGGACATAAAGTTATTTTCTTTGCCACATTTTTTGCAGTTTTATTTTATTGCAAACAGGATACATGTTTTGGAATATTTATATTCTGTACAGGCAACTTTTTTATTTTTTGGTTAGTATTGTGGAGTAACTACAATGTTGTTAATCCATCCTCAGTTTTCTCCTATCACAGTCATTAAACACTAACTGTTTTAAAGTTACCATTGGCCTCATGGTGAAATCGCTGAACAGTTTCCTTCCTCTCCGGCAACTGAGCTAGAAAGGACGCCTGTATCTTTGTAGTGACTGGGTGTATTGATTCAAAGTGTAATGAATAACTTCAAAATGCTCAAAGGGATATTCAATGTCCTCTTTTTAAATTTTTATCTATTTACCAATAAGTGCCTTTTTTGCGAGGCATTGGAAAACCTCTCTGTTCTTTGAGGTTGAATCTGTTTTTGAAATTCACTTCTCGACTGAGGGACCTTAAAGATAATTCTACACTGAGTGCACAAAACAATAGGAACCCCTTCCTAATATTGAGTTGCACCCCCTTTTGCCCTCAGATTAGCGTCATTCGTCTGGGTATTGACTCTAAATCAAATCAAATTTATTTATAAAGCCCCCCTTACATCAGCTGATGTCACAGAGTGCTGTACAGAAACCCAGCCTAAAACCCCAAACAGCAAGCAATGCAGGTGTAAAAGCACGGTGGCTAGGAAAAACTCCCTAGAACGGCCAAAACCTAGGAAGAAACCTAGAGAGGAACCAGGCTGTGAGGGGTGGCCAGTCCTCTTCTGGCTGTGCCGGGTGCAAATTATAACAGAACATGGACAAGATTTTAAAATGTTCATAAAACAGGCAGAACAGTTGAAACTGGAGAAGCAGCACGGCCAGGTGGACTCGGGACATCAAGGAGTCATCAGGCCAGGTAGGCCTTGAGGAATGGTCCTAATGCTCAGGTCCTCCGAGAGAGAGAGAAGAAGAAAAAAAAGAAAGAGAGATAATTAGAGAGAGCATACTTAAATTCACACAGGACACCAGATAAGAGAAGAAATACTCCAGATATAATAGACGGACCCTAGACCCCCGACACATAAACTACTGCAGCATAAATACTGGAGGCTGAGACAGGAGGGGTCGGGAGACACTGTGGCCCCGTCCGACGATACCCCCGGACAGGGCCAAACAGGCAGGATATAACCACCACCCACTCTGCCGAAGCACAGC
>QNTS01001791.1:549182-582198 GCA_003317085.1 Hucho hucho
ATGGAAAAAAGCTGTCCTTGAAACAGTCTTGATATGTTCGTCAAAAGAGAGATCAGGGTCCAGAGTAACGCCGAGGTCCTTCACAGTTTTATTTGAGACGACTGTACAACCATCAAGATTAATTGTCAGATTCAACAGAAGATCTCTTTGTTTCTTGGGACCTAGAACTAGCATCTCTGTTTTGTCAGAGATTAAAAGTAGAACATTTTCCGCCATCCACTTCCTTATGTCTGAAACACAGGCTTCCAGGGAGGGCAATTTTGGGGCTTCACCATGTTTCATCGAAATGTACAGCTGTGTGTCATCCGCATAGCAGTGAAAGTTAACATTATGTTTCCGAATGACATCACCAAGTGGTAAAATATATAGTGAAAACAATAGTGGTCCCAAAACAGAGCCTTGAGGAACACCGAAATTTACAGTTGATTTGTCAGAGGACAAACCATCCACAGAGACAAACTGATATCTTTCCGACAGATAAGATCTAAACCAGGCCAGAACTTGTCCATGTAGACCAATTTGGGTTTCCAATCTCTCCAAAAGAATGTGGTGATCGATGGTATCAAAAGCAGCGCTAAGGTCTAGGAGCACGAGGACAGTTGCAGAGCCTCGGTCTGGCGCCATTAAAAGGTCATTTACCACCTTCACAAGACTCTACAAGCATTCCACAGGGATTCTGGCCCATGTTGACTCCAGTGCTTCCAACAGTTGTGTCAAGTTGGCTTGATGTCCTTTTGGTTTGTGGACCATTCTTGATACACAAGGGAAACCGTTGAGTGAAAAACCCAGCAGCATTGCAGTTCTTGAAACACTCAAACTGGTGCGCACTGCACCTACTACCATACCTTGTTCAAAGTCACTTACATTTTTTGTCATGCCCTTTCACACTCTTAATGGCACACAGATACAGTCCATGTGTCAATTGTCTCAAGGCTACACTGATTGAAGTAACACCATTCAGGGATCATAGCTTTCACCTGGATTCACCTGGTCAGTCTATGTCCTGGAAAGAGCAGATGATCCTAATGATTTGCACACATAGTGTATGTTTGGGGTATAGAGATGAGGTAGTCATTCAAAACTCATGTTAAACACTATTACTGTCCACAGATGATTCCAATTTATGGGACTTGTAATGCAAATGTTTAATCCTGAACTTATTTAGGCTTGCCATAACAAAGTAGTTGAATAGTTATTGACTCAACACATTTCAGCTTCATTTTTTATTAATTTGTACAAATTTCTAAAAACATTATCCCGCTTTGAGTTTATGGGGTAGAATGTGTAGTTCAGTGACACAAAATCTCAATTTAATGGATTCAATTGCAAAATATGAAAAAGGTCAATGGTTGTGAATACTTTCTGAAGACAAGGTGTTGACTTTCAGACTTGTAGTAGCTCCAAGCTTACAGCTCTGCTCAACGCCCATGTGCAGTGCGTACACAACCCACTGGCAGATGACTTGTCTCAGTCACATTGAAGCTTGATATAAACAAAAATGTACATGTTGAATTTAGAGTTAAAACTGATTCAGTGTGAATTAAATAAATACCATTAACATTTTGACATGCAGTGAGGGGAAAAGAGAGCGTCAGGAGAGTTAGGGACTACATACTGTAAACTGTAGTAACACAAGGAAAGGCAGTGCAAATGGAGAGTTTACTGCACTGGAGAGAAGAAGCAAGACCAGGCCAAAATACATTGCAGTCATGTGTAAACTGTGTTGTTGTTGGCTTTTAGGGGGTAAAATTGGAAAAGCAGAGGACTGTTTGGAAAGTCACAGAGAGGAGAAGATCTGCGTTCCACAGAGACCTTGTCTGTGAAAAGGAGATAGGGAGGGAAGGAACATGGCTTACAGATCTGAGAACAAAACAGCAAAACCAAACTCTCCCCAAAATATGCAGTAACTCTCTCACAAGAGGGATCAAGAAAACTTCACAAACTACCAAGAAAGTCACCAATGCAAAAATACTTACAGTACAGTGTGAAATTGGAAACATCTGAGCTTTGGAGAGAGCAACATACCCACTGGGCACAAACTGTTTGAATCAATGTTTTTCAACGTAATTTGTCAACTTTTATGACATAGAATTGTTGAGAAACAAAATACCTCGGCTTTGCAAAAAGTCATCAACTATTCATTTGATGGTGAAATTTCAACCACTGGATTATTTAATCATGGTAGCCAATTTTTTAAACAGACAAACTGTCACACCCTGATCTGATTCACCTGTCCTTGTGCTTGTCTCCACCCCCCTCCAGGTGTTGCCCATCTTCCCCACTTATCCCCTGTGTTTTCTGTCTGTCTGTGACAGTTCATCTTGTTTTCCAAGTCAACCAGTGGTTTTCTCTCAGCTCATGCTTGTCCCAGTCTCTATTTTTCTCGTCCTCCTGGTTTTGACCCTTGCCTGTCCTGACTCTGAGCCCGCCTGCCTGACCACTCTGCCTGCCCCTGACCTTGAGCCTGCCTGCTGCCTGGTACTGTTTTGAACTCTGCCCTGGCTATGAACATTTGCTTGTCCCCAACCAGCCTTTTGCCTATCCCTTGGATTATAATAAATACCAGAGCTCAAACCATCTGCCTGTGTCTGCATCTGCATTTGTACCTTGGAAACAACGTCAGATCTTCAACATATCAACTATCAGAAAAAACAATAGATGGCCCAAAAAAAAGTATATTTAAAATATTACAAGTATAAAAAGTATACTTAAATATACAAAAATGCAAATAATATACTTCAAATATCTTAAGTATACTATAAATATAATATCATTACACTCCAACACACTTATTAAAGTGTACTTTAAATTCATTATTTTTTGCAGTCTTTTAGTATACTATAAATATACTATCATCAACATTCAATACACTTATTAAAAGTGTACTTTAAATTCATTGTTTTTCAGTCTTTAAGTATACTATATGTTCACTATCATTAAATGTAAACACATTAAACACATTAAAGCTGTACTTCAAATGTTTTAATTCTAATTTAGTATGTTCATCAAAAATACAATTATAGTTGTTTTTAAATTAAAGCATAGATTTATTTTATGAAACTCTGCTTGCGAGTGATCAAATACACTATAAGTATACAGTGCCTTGCAAAAGTATTCATCCCCCTTGTATTTAAAAAATATATATATTGTTTTAGAAGTAGGATTCAAATAGATTTTATTGTCATGTGTTGTTAACTTCTTAGGGAGCGGCAGGTGAGGTGACGGTTTTGGAGAGTCTGGCGTGCCCAAAGCAAAATGCCTGCCACTCAGGCTCAGAAAATAGGATATGCACATAATTAGTACTATTGGATAGGAAACACTCTGACGTTTCTAAAAGTGTTAAGCCACTGTGGTCAAGCCACTGTTACTACCAATGACCTCTAGTCTGTCGAAAGAAAATAAAATAAATAAATTGCCTAAGATAAAATAACAGCATTTATTCAACCTTAAAATTACATACATATCCGTGGCCTCATTTTCAAGTTACTGTAACTATAAATGTGTTCTTATGTAACCATGGAAAGCATGCACGTTCAAGATAGCATGCAAAGGTTGCAAGTCTGTGGAGATCTTCACAACTGCTATAATAATCTGTGCAAAATCTCGAACATCACTTGCACTATGTACTTTTAATGTAAGCTCAACTGCAGTACATGCCAATTGGTTATGCTATTTAGATGAAGCACAGTGAAAAACTTTAAGTTGTTGTATAAATACAAAATATCCGACATTCTATTTTGATAACAACTAAACCTAAAATAATTTTGGGATTGGAATTTGGTTGTGCTTTTAGATGGTTGAAGGATAGCGATACTACGTTGGGAATTCAATAAACTTCTGGATGTCTTTTTGAGTGGGTGAATAAATGTTTAAATCTCATTGATCAACCTCTCAACCAAATATTACCCACATGTCCATGTTGGAATTCAGTGGGTAGCTGCCCTTGTAAAAATATTTAAAATATGAAGTTTGGAACCATCTGTGCTTTGGAGAGATAGAAAATAGCATAACATAGATGCCCTTGTCTGGGTATCTTAACTGTATCCTTGTCCCAAAATAAAACCCGATATGCAGGTCAAGGGGTCCAATGACAAGCTGCCAGAACAAGCAGACAGCAAAACAAGCCTCCGGAACCTCAAAGGGCAAAAACTAATGAGAACAAGGTAGGCAAGATGAAGAGGAGGTAACATCCGCAAGGTAAAGTCAGACCACGTGCTCTGCTTTAATACCTTTTAAAGAGGAAAATAGATAAATATATAATGTTCCTGACATGAGAGTATATGAGGAAGGAGATTAAAACAATACCTAGTTTAAATTGTGCTTTAATTTCTGCTGGTACAGTGGAATGGCTACAGATGATACGCTCATCAAAGAAACCAAGCATTGAGAAGAGAAAAATGCATGACGTAATTATTGTGTACACTGAAGGACTTTTTAAAAATGTAATTACAAAGGGGGAAAACATAATAATAAAGGAATTTGAAACTCAACAGTAATTCAAATATATTCTAATCATTAGTCCATTGTACTGCTTGTGTAGCTTTCTAAGATAAGCCTCCAAGGTTTTGTTAGAGGGGAGAACTAACTTGATCAAATTGCTACAAAGGTAAGAATCATAACTATATTGAGTATGACAATAAAAATAGACAGGTATTTTCCACCTCAGTTTAGTGGAAGGTGGAAAACTCATCTGAATATCCTGTCATTCTCTAGCCTGATGGATCCAGATTGAATGCTACATTTACTATTCATCCACGTTCATTCTGGATTTACCAGGCTAGTATTTCTCAGCGTATAAATTATAACCCTGAATAGTCCCACTAAACTGCTTCACTGCCCTGAGAGAGAGAGGGAGAGAGAGAGCTCTCTTCCCATATGATGCATGTCCATCCATGGACACAGACTTTAATGGTCAGCTGCTGAACATCAGATGTCCAGGGCTCTGGCAAGCTCTTTCTTGATCTTTCTCTCTCTCTTTCTCTCTCAACCCCCCATTGTGTCAAATCTCCACTGATATTTTGGCTATGATGAATGTTATGTTCATCAAGGCCTATTCAATGCATTAATAACCCTCATTTGGGTTTCATGTTAGCATTGTCAAGATGGGTGTGCATCAGCCATCAATACAGAAGAAATTGGTATAGCTAATCGTATATACACGTAAGGTTTGGACAAATAATACGTCAGTCATGGCTACATGCTCTATGCTAGCATATCATGTATTCTGGATGCATACTTCATATTTCCACAACTCATTGACAGCAGTGGAATACCATACTGTACACTCAATGTGTATGAGCACTTTTACCAAAATATTGATTCTGTGATATTTCCAGGAGTAAACTTTTATTAGATCTCTCCAGGTTGAAGTCTGCCATTAAATCAGGACCTCTATCATACAAATTATGATAAATAGTTTTTAATATTATCTTTGATAACGGGTCTCTTTGTTCCAAATGGGTATTTCCCTTCATTGCATGAAAAGCCAACTTGCATTTCACAAGACATTTAGAATGGCTTCAGTGGCCAAAACGGTTTGCCTTTTGAAATTTGATCTTCGGGGAAAATGTTCAGGGAATTGGCCATTGCTGTTCTTTCTTTAAAAACTAAAGAATTCCAGGTTCATTATAAGTACTGTGATATTTTTCTTCCAATAGGCAATAGTACAATTTTCCCCTTCGACCATTACTCAGTCAGTAGTGTGGTGCACGGCTGATTTAAAGTAGAGACACTATAGGGATTTATATGATAAATGAGCCATGTGAGAGAGACCCACAGTGGGTAATGGGAGGAATGGGTGCAGATAAGGAGCAGTTAGAAAACAAATATTCCTCTCTTCTCAAAACCAGGAGTTGACAACAACAGCATGAGCAGGTAGAATGACAGGTAATACCCGGCAGGTGTTTGTCAATGTGAGAGCAACCGCAGCAGAGATACTGTATAGGACCTATTTCTGCCTGTATGTTGTCACTTCCTGCCTGCATAGCATGAAGAATGGATCAATGTGGAAGAAAATATTTGTGTCTGTAGAAAGAATTCAATATTTTGTTGTGTTACATATGTTGGATCTTAATATGACCCATTTCATCACAGGAGGAAAATAGCCCAGCAGCAGGAGAAATTGAATGTCTATTTAATATTTAGAATCGACACCAGGGGGAAGCTGGAAGCGGTGTTTGCAGGCTATACGAGAATTTAGACTGCAGGTCCACTGGGCGTCAGTTCATGTAGGCAATGTAGCCTACAGTGCCTTGCAAAAGTATTCATCCCCCTTGGTGTTTTTCCTATTTTGTGACATTAAAACCTGTAATTTGGATTTAATGTAATGGACATACACAACGTTGTCAAAATTGGTGAAATGAAATGAAAAATATAACTTGTTTAAATAAATTCAAATAAATTGTAAAGCGGAAAAGTGGTGCGTGCATACGTGTTCACCCCCCTTTGCTATTAAGCCCCTAAATAAGATCTGATGCAACCAATTACCTTCAGAAGTCACATAATTATTAAATAAAGTCCACCTTTATGCAAGTGTCACATGATCTGTCACATGATCT
Source organism: Hucho hucho (assembly GCA_003317085.1). NCBI lineage: Eukaryota > Metazoa > Chordata > Actinopteri > Salmoniformes > Salmonidae > Hucho > Hucho hucho. Next base: position 555,740 of record QNTS01001791.1, read on the forward strand.
CAGTATGTATACACATGTTCTGAAAGACCCCAGAGTCTGCAACACCACTAAGCGAGGTGCACCACCAAGCAAGCGGCACGATGAAGACTAAGGAGCTCTCCAAACAGGTCAGGGACAAAGTTGTGGAGAAGTACAGATCAGAGTTGGGTTATAAAAAAATATCTGAAACTTTGAAAATCCCACAGAGAACCATTCAAATCATGATAAAAACATGGAAAGAATATGGCACCACAACAAACCTGCCAAAAGAGGGCTGCCCACCAAAACGCACAGACCAGGCAAGGAGGGAATTAATCAGAGGCAACAAAGAAGCCAAAGATAACCATGAAGGAGCTGCAAAGCTCCACAGCGGAGATTGGAGTATCTGTCCACTTCAACTTCTTTGGGAGCAGCGCACGAGGTGACCGTTTTGGAGAGCCTGGCGTGCCAAAAGTAAAATGCCTCCCATTCAGGCCCAGAAAATAGGATATGCACATATTTAGTACCATTGGATAGGAAACACTCCGAATTTTCTAAAAGTGTTAACATTCTGTCTGTGAGTATAACAGAACAGATATGGCAGGCGAAAACCCGAGGAAATTCTGTCCTGGAAAAAGTGGTTTTAACAGATTGCCTAATTTAGAACCGGAGGGAATACTTTTACGGGTATATTCCCGTATACTTACGTCATGGATAGCGAAGGAGACCTACAGTTGTCAGAGCTCTTTCACAAGACTAAGAAAAATCTACGAAAATCTCGTCTCTTCTTCTGCTTATTCCTTCACAGGTGTGTCTACAGTTATGTTCATTTACGCGCGAGGGCCGACCGCGCAAGAAACCAAAATTCCTTTCTTCTCGTCCAGTTTATATTCCGGTTGAAATATTATACTATTTATACATAAAAGGGTTCCTAAGGATACATTTAAAATTATGTTTGATTGTTCTTGGACAAGTTTATAGGTATAAGTTGAACGAGTTCTCTTCACGTTTCAATGGACGATTGGAGGCTCTATTTTCCCATTATAACGCGCCAACCAAACAAAGATTTATGGATATAATACATTACTTTTTCTAACAAAAGAACCATGGATTGTCTTCATTGGACACTTGGGAAGCCCTCAGCAGAAGTTCTTCAAAAGGTAATTGATTTGTTTTCGCTGTGAAATGTGTTTTCTGTGAACCGTGGAGGCTTATGAATTCATGGTAATGGGAAAAATATGTTAGGTGCTACCCTCAAACAATCAAATGTGGTGCTTTCGCCGTGAAGCCTTTTTGAAATCTGACAACACTGTGATATTGCCAAGAAGCAGAGCTTTTGATGACTATGAAATACTTGTATATTGATGCATGTTTAATAATTCAACTTTTGGATATAGAATTTGGCGCCTTGCATTTCACCTGGTAGTGTCGGGAGTGGGCGCCCCACCGCTCCCTAAGAAGTTAAGCCGTACACTCCACAGAGCTGGACTTTACGGAAGAGTGGCCAGAAAAAAGCCATTGCTTAAAGAAAAAATAAGCAAACACATTTGGGTTTGGCCAAAAGGCATATGGGAGACTCCCCAAACATATGGAAGAAGGTACTCTGGTCAGATGAGACTAAAATTTAACTTTTTGGCCATCAAGGAAAACGCTATGTCTGGCGCAAACCCAACACCTCTCATCAACCCGAGAACACCATCCCCACAGTGAAGCATGGTGGTGTCATCATCATGCTGTGGGGATGTTTTTCATCAGCAAGGACTGGGAAACTGGTCAGAATTGAAGGAATGATGGATGGTGGTAAATACAGGGAAGTTCTTGAGGGAAACCTGTTTCAGTCTTCCAGAGATTTGAGACTGAGACCGAGGTTCACCTTCCAGCAAGACAATGACCCTAAGCATACTGTTAAAGCAACACTAGAGTGGTTTAAGGGGAAATTTAAATGTCTTGGAATGGCCTAGTCAAAACCAACCCAATTGAGAATCTGTGGTATGACTTAAAGATTGCTGTACACCAGCGGAACCCATCCAACTTGAAGGAGCTGGAGCAGTTTTGCCTTGAAGAATGGGCAAAAATCACAGTGGCTAGATGTGCCAAGCTTATAGACATACCCCAAGAGACTTGCATTTGTATTTGCTGCAAAAGGTGGCTCTGCAAATTATTGACTTTGGGGGGTGAATAGATTTGCATGTTCAAGTTTTCTTGTTTCTTGTTTGTTTCACAATTTTGTATCTTCAAAGTGGGAGGCATGTTGTGTAAATCAAATGATACAAACCCCCCAAAAATCGATTTTAATTCCAGGTTGTAAGGCAACAAAATAGGAAAAATGCCAAGGGGGTGAATACTTTCACAAGTATTCCTGTGTGAATTCTTATGTGGAAAATATTATTTTTTTATATCAGTTGTTTTATTATATATTCAAGGCAAGCAATAGGCAAACATGCTCAATTGGTGACATGTCTGGTGAGTATGCAGGACATTTTCAGCTTCCAGGAATTATGTACCGATCCATGCGACATGGGGTTGGGCATTGTTATGCTGAAACATGAGGTGATGGCGGCGGATGAATGGCACAACAATGGGCCTCAGGATCTCGTCAAGGTACAGTGAGGGAAAAAAGTATTTGATCCCCTGCTGATTTTGTACGTTTGCCCACTGACAAAGAAATGATCAGTCTATAATTTTAATGGTGTGTTTATTTGAACAGTGAGAGAAAGAATAACAACAAAAAAATCTGGAAAAACGCATGTGAAATTTTTTATAAATTGATTTGCATTTTATTGAAGGAAATAAGTATTTGACCCCTCTGCAAAACATGACTTAGTACTTGGTGGCAAAACCCTTGTTGGCAATCACAGAGGTCAGACGTTTCTTGTAGTTGGCCACCAGGTTTGCACACATCTCAGGAGGGATTTTGTCCCACTCCACTTTGCAGCTCTTCTCCAAGTCATCAAGGTTTCGAGGCTGACGTTTGGCAACTCGAACCTTCAGCTCCCTCCACAGATTTTCTATGGGATTAAGGTCTGGAGACTGGCTAGGCCACTCCCGGACCTTAATGTGTTTCTTCTTGAGCCACTCCTTTGTTGCCTTGGCCGTGTGTTTTGGGTCATTGTCATGCTGGAATACCCATCCACGACCCATTTTCAATGCCCTGGCTGAGGGATTTGACGGTACATGGCCCGTCCATCGTCCCTTTGATGCGGTGAAGTTGTCCTGTCCCCTTAGCAGAAAAACACCCCCAAAGCATAATGTTTCCACCTCCATGTTTGATGGTGGGGATGGTGTTCTTGGGTTCATAGGCAGCATTCCTCCTCCTCCAAACATGGCGAATTGAGTTGATGCCAAAGAGCTCCNTGTGTTACCAATTGTTTTCTTGGTGACTATGGTCCCAGATGCCTTGAGATCATTGACAAGATTCTCCCGTGTAGTTCTGGGCTGATTCCTCACCATTCTCATGATCATTGCAACTCCACGAGGTGAGATCTTGCATGGAGCCCCAGGCCGAGGGAGATTGACAGTTCTTTTGTGTTTCTTCCATTTGCTAATAATCGCACCAACTGTTGTCACCTTCTCACCAAGCTGCTTGGCGATGGTCTTGTAGCCCATTCCAGCCTTGTGTAGGTCTACAATCTTGTCCCTGACATCCTTGGAGAGCTTTTTTGTCTTGGCCATGGTGGAGAGTTTGGAATCTGATTGATTGATTGCTTCTGTGGACAGGTGTCTTTTATACAGGTAACAAGCTGAGATTAGGAGCACTCCCTTTAAGAGTGTGCTCGTAATCTCAGCTCGTTATCTGTATAAAAGACACCTGGGAGCCTGAAATCTTTCTGATTGAGAGGGGTTCAAATACTTATTTCCCTCATTAAAATGCAAATCAATTTATAACATTTTTCACTTGCGTTTTTCTGGATTTTTTTGTTGTTATTCTGTCTCTCACTGTTCAAATAAACCTACCATTAAAATTATAGACTGATCATTTCTTTGTCAGTGGGCAAACGTACAAAATCAGCAGGGGATCAAATACTTTTTTCCCTCACTGTATCTCTGTACATTCAAATTGGCATTAATAAAATGCAATTATGTTCGTTGTCCATTGCTTATGCCTGCCTGCCATACCATAACCCCACCACCATGAGGCACTCTGTTCACAGCTTTGACATCAGCAAACAGCATGCCCACTCAATGCCCACTCAATGCCATATCTGCCCAGTACATTTGGAACCGGGATTAAGCAATGGGGAGCACACTTCTCCAGCATGCCAGTCGTCATCGAAGGTGAGCATTTGTCCACTGAAGTCGGTTATGACCACGAACTGCAGTCAGGTCAAGACTGGTGAGGACGACGAGCACACAGACGAGTTTCCCTGAGACGGTTTCTGACAGTTTGTGCAGAATTTCTTCAGTTGTGCAAACCCACAGTTTCATCACCTGTCCAGGTGGCTGGTCTCAGACGATCCCGCAGGTAAAGAAGACGGATGTGGAGGTGGGCTGGCATGTTTACACGTGGTCTGCGGTTATGAGGCCCGGTTGGACATATTGCCAAATTCTCTAACACGATGTAGTAAAGAAATTAACATTCAATTATTTGGCAACAGCTCTGGTGGACGTTCCTGCAGTTAGCATGCCAATTGCACACTCCCTCAAAACTTGAGACATTTGTGGCATTGTGTTGTGTGACAAAACTGCAGATTTTAGAGTGGCCTTTTATTGTCTCCAGCACAAGGTGCACCTGTGTAATGATCATGCTGTTTAATCAGCTTCTTGATATGCTACCCCTGTCAGGTGGATGGATTATCTTTACAAAACAGAAATGCTGACTAACAGCGATGTAAACAAATTTGAGCACATAAGCTTTTGTGCATATGGTTTCTGGGATTTTTTATTCAGCTCATGAAACATGGGACCAACACTTTATGTGTTGCGTTTATCTTTTTGTTCAGTGTATATCATCTTTCTCAGATAGAAACCTCCTAACCAAACTCTATAAAGGGATATTTCATTAACTTTTTGTGTTGAAGCATCATTCAGACAGTTCTTTTAGTCAAAGTTCCATTCCTGCGATTTCTTTGGCTTGCTTAGATGCTTGCATGAGCCATATAGTGGTAGAGGCCAGACTTGCTTCAAAACGTCTCAACATAAAATTATAAAGACTGTTATGTTTTCGGGGGGCTGTATTTCAAAAAAAGATGTATTTCTGCAAACATCGCAATTGTGCTGTAGAAGAAAACGGACTAGCTACATCAGCCAAAGAATGTTGTCAGTGTTGTTCCACTCACGTGAGCAACAAGTCTGACACCCCGGAGTGGGCGTGTCATCTATAGATGTCACTAGCTAGGACAAGGATACGGGTAGCCCGTCGAAGAAGAAGCTACATAGGCCGTTGGACTACTAAAGTTGTAGTGTAGAACATGTTTATATGTTCATTTACTTATTCAAAACTGTATTTTTCTATTAGTTGCATGTGTGCTTACTTTACAACAAATGTATTGTCTACAATTCATACTTCCACAGTGTTGTCTTTATTTGGGAACATGTTTATGTGTCATAGAAACATGCCTTCTTTATTTGGGAACATGTTGAAGAACAAGTAACTTTAAGTTGTTCGCATACTCATAGCCAGGTTTACACCTTCTATTTACATGGTTATAGCCATAGACATGTTGTGTAATAAAACTTTGTGTCATTTCGTGTTGTCTTTATACATTCTTGAGAATCAAGTGGTTCAGAGAAGCAAGTGCGGGTCCTCAGACTCCTTGAATCCAACATTATACTCCTGAAGCTGAAGGATTCTTTCTATGGATGGCATCAATGATGCAGGACGACAACGGACGTGGTCGCTTTTTTTCAGTTTATCTTAGGGACATGTAAAAAACGTTTCCTGGGTTGATAAGGGCTGGGAAACCTGCATGATCTGTCACACAGACTGTTGTGCTGTGACCGACATCATCAGTCTCTTTGGCATACACATTTTGTTTTTTAAGTGTCTGCATTATCAAGTCCCATCAGAAGAGCACACACACTCAATTTGCCTTGCATTTTAACATTTACAACACCAGTTCCGCATGACTCTCTCTGGGCGCTGCCACTGGTCGCTGGTCTGCCGGATCACCTGTTGCTATTTCTTTAATGGATGCTTCTCTAATGTCAAACATGTAAGTTGTGGTTTACAGCCGGCTAGCTCTCTAGGCCCTCTACTCACTTATATTTTTCCAATGACCTGCCACTGGCATTAAACAAAGCAAAGCATGCAACTGGATGTCCTAGCCGTGTCTGAATCCTGGCTTAGGAAGGCCACCAAACATTCCACACCTAACTATAACATTTTCCAACAAGATAGAACTGCCAAAGGGGGCGGAGTTGCAATCTACTGCAGAGACAGCCTGCAGAGTTCTGTCATACTATCCAGGTCTGTGCCCAAACAATTTGAGCTTCTACTTCTAAAAATCCACCTTTCCAGAAACAAGTCTCTTACCATTGCCACTTGATATAGACCACCTTCTACCCCCAGCTGTGCCCTGAACACCATATGTGAATTGATTGCCCCCCATTTATCTTCAGAGCTTGTACTGTTAGGTGACCTAAACTGCGACATGCTAAACTACTTAGGGAGTGGTGGGGCGCTAGCCCATTGAACCGTGAAGAGAACGCGTTCAACCTATACCTTTACACTTGTCCAAGAACAATCAAACATCATTGATAATGTATCCTTAGGAACACTTTTATGTATATTTACTATAATATTTCAACCGGATTATAAACTGGACGATAGGAAAGGAAAAAAACACAGCACGCGTGAGCCCGTGAACGCGCATCCTCTTCTGTTTACATTCGATGACCACTTCGAAATTCTTCTTCTATTACCATCCAGAGCAACTAAACATCATCAAACACTGTCTAGAGGCTGTTGACATCCAGTGGAAGCAATAGGTACTGCAATCTTACTCCCAGAAATGGCTGTTTTCAATAGGGAGGGGTTCAAATGAGTCAAAACCACTTTTTCCAGGACAGAAATTCCTCCGGTTTTCGCCTGCTATATCCGTTCTGTTATATTCACAGACATTATGTTAACACTTTTAGAAACTTCAGAGTGTTTCCTATCCAATACTACTAATTATGTGCATATCCTATTTTCTGGGCCTGAGTGGGAGGCATTTTACTTTGGGCACACCAGACTCTCCAAAACCGTCACCTCGGGAGCCGCTTCCTAAGAAGTTAATGTATTTTTACGACATAGACATTTTTGACTTTGCAGCTGGCCCATCTAACGGAAGTCCTCCAGGCCAAGATTCATGACAATAAACAATAACCTGCCTCTGAATATTCATAAAGGGTGAACCTATTACCTTTTAATTACATCTAAGATATTGCATTTTAAACAGTAATAATGGATGTTAAGAAATTCAGACCAAAGCGTCATATAGAATGAGATCTGTCGTGGCTTTGAAAAGTAACAAACAGACCAAGGGCAACAACAGAGAGGAATGTCATCTGCTTCAGAAGCTTCTAAGAGCTGTACTGAAGTGGCTAGCAATTATACACATCCACAGAGAGAAGTAGGTGAACAACATGCTGTAGATTTGTATTAAATCAACCACTGACATTGATGGGGAAAATGAGTGTTTCGAGAATGTAATTGCCTCTTTGGTTGTGATCATTGATTTAAATGCATGTTTACAATGTATCTAAGACCATGGGATTGTCTCCGACCTTGGTTCAATCGATGGAAACAATGTTTATTTCTACATTGGCCGTGAAAAACAAAATATATTTAGTTTATTCAGTTGGTTAAAATCTAGGAAACGTGCTTTGAACGGGTTGGTTGTAGATGCATTCAAGTACACAGAATAAAATATAATTAAAATCATGTCTACAGTGTTTAGTATTTTACAAGTATATCTATCAAAGCTCAATACTACATTTTTTTTTCTAAGTAGGAATGATATTGAAATGCACTTCACTAAAGGATTTCTTTACGTATTGGACTTGGAATAAGAGACATGTACATCTTCATTGAATTCTATTACCCTTTAATAAGCATTAAAATATTATTTCTTATCAGGGTTCTTTGACATATAGTAGACCATTTTACAAAGTCATTAGAGAGAGACGGAAGTGTACGTCACCCACATCCGTGACCTGCCCTATATTTCTAATACGAAGACTCCTGACGTGGACAAAAGACGCATGCATCTTGCATCAAGGGCCTAGTGTCAGTCTGAAAATATATTAGTTATGATTTTTGCAATGTGACGCTTCTAGGACTGGTATTTCTCATCCCTTGGCAGCGCTCTGAGGATGGATATGGTAAACAGTGACACCTGAGGATAATTTGACCTCAGAGAAAACCGGGCCATTTATTTTCTTCTGCCTAATGTTATAAATGTCATTGTATTTCACGAAGAAAAAAGGAATTGCTGCACCTATAGGCACCTTGGTGGTTAAAGTGCTGGAGTAATAAAACATTTTTACTGAATCCCTACATTTAGAGGTTTTAGGGTGGTTTGCCGGACACAGATTAAGCCTTGTCCTGAACTAAAACATTTTTTTGACTCTCGATTGACCTTGCTTTTCAGTCCAAATTTAGGGTTAATCTGTGTCTGGGAAATTGCCCCTTACAGTATGGAAGTTTCAGCATTGATGATTGAAGTAGTCTCATGGAAGCACAGACATTTGTCATATTTGAAGGCAGAATTAAAATACTAGACTGCAACACTGTGTATCAATATTTTCAGAAGGCTTCATTAAGTTTTATGGTATTTACCCATGAAATACTGATGGATCTCACACTGCATGTGTAGTCTACTGCCAACGTCCAGATGGAGGTGGAATATACTCATTTGGGGGCATTTTCCAGTTAATCCACTTTGATAGGTGACATTTGAAATGTTTCCCCACAAAGTAAACTCCCAGTAGTGCACCCATGACCTAAGTAATTTAAACTGGAACAAACATTTCAGTAACGGGTGCAAAACATTTATCTAACTGATTGGGTTATGTGAGAAAAATGTACGTTATTTATCTATGTGTAGCATCAGATTAATTTAATCAATGTGCAAGCACAAGCACAGCTATTGAAACAATAAAAAAATCTAACTGCAATAGAGCATGCTGGGAAATATGATAATTAATCACAAATCTAACACTCAATTTGTGTGTTTTTGTGTAAAAATATATTTTTTACGTTACTTAATTCGTAGGAAAATACAGAAATGTTTGGCCCCCCAAAATGGTGTTTTCCTATAATTGAATTGTGTTCTACACTGCCTTTATTTTGGTTACATAAAAGAATAAATGTGTTAGGCCTCCCAAGTGGCGCAGAGGTCTAAGGCAGTGCTAGAGGTGTCACTACAGACCCCTGGTTTGATCCCAGGCTTTATCACAACCGGCCATGATCAGGAGTCCCATAGGTTGACGCACAATTGGCCCAGCGTCGTCCAGGTTAGGGGAGGGTTTGGCCCGGGGGCTTTAAGTGGCTCATCGCACTCTAGTGACTCCTTGTGGCGGGCTGGGCGCCTGCAGGCTGACTTCATCGTCAGTTGAATGGTGATTCCTCCGACACATTGAGGCTGGTTTCCAGGTTAAGAGTGCGGGTGTTGAGAAGCATGGTTTGAAGGGGTTATGTTTCAGAGGATGCATGACTCGACACCATAACAAAATAAAACCATGGTTGTATTAACACTTTAAACAGGTAGTATGTAAATGTATATATTTTGTTTTGGGTCCACACTGATAAGTTAGACAGACAGAGGATTTTCTTCTGAATAACTGGTCAGGGCATAGAACTTTCCATTCAGCATCAGGCAACTTTAATATAAGGCTTGATCACACTGGTAGTGACTACTTCTATCCTTCACGCCCATTGTTGCTTATCCATTGTTCGCTAGATATGTCAATGTAATTACCCAACACAATGTGTAAAAAAAATAAAATAAATAAATACAATAAAAAAAAAAAAGATCACATAACTAAATGAGCTGGACATGATCTTAACGCTGCCACCAATGTAGCAGAAGAAAGTGAAAGCTGCAACAGGGACTCTAACCAGGGCTCATACGTGGCAAAGTGAGCTCTTAACGGCCATTGCTATGAAAGCCTAGTAGGCCTCTGAGCAGAGACAGTAGGCCTACAATGCTGGCATATGCTATGTTTAGGGCCGTGGCAGTCACAAAATTTAGTCAGCCAGCAAATAACTGCCTGTCTCACGGTAATTTTCTGTGAATTAACATAAACACATTTAGCATCTACTGGCCTACAAGCCACTGATGCAGACCTTTGGAACATCTACATTTTAAAAGTCTAATACATCCATGTAAAATAGCCTACACATTCACAATAAATCCATTATTGATTTTAGACAGGTCTAAAGAAAAATAATTTGAGAAAATGTAGTCTATTTCAGAAGAAGAGAATAGCATACTCAAATCACATTTTTTTGTCACATACACATGGTTAGCAGATGTCAATGCGAGTGTAGCGAAATGCTTGTGCTTCTAGTTCCGTCAGTGCAGTAATATCTAACAAGTAATCTAACAATCCAACAACTATCTAATACACACAAATATAAAGGGGTGAATGAGAATAAGTATATGGATGAGCGATGGCCGAGCAGCATAGGCAAGATGCAATAGATGGTATAAATACAGTATATACATGTCATATGAGTAATGTAAGATATGTAAACATTATTAACTTCTTAGGGAGCGGCTGCATAGGTGACGGTTTTGGAGAGTCTGGCGTACCCAAAGTAAAATGCCTGCCACTCAGGCTCAGAAAATAGGATATGCACATAATTAGTACTATTGGATAGGAAACACTCTGAAGTTTCTACAAGTGTTAAAATAATGTATGTTAGTATAACAGAACTGATATAGCAGGCGAAAACCCGAGGAACATCCATCCGGATTTGCAGATTTTTTGTACATGACCTTTTTGTCCAGGCTGCCTATTCATTTGAATTTTAACTTCTTAGGGAGCAGCGCACGAGGTGACTGTTTTGGAGACCCTGGCGTGCCCAAAGTAAAATGCCTCCCATTCAGGCCCAGAAAATAGGATATGCACATATTTAGTACCATTGGATAGGAAACACTCTGAAAAGTGTTAACATTTTGTCTGTGAGTAAAACAGAACGGATATGGCAGGCGAAACCCTGAGGAATTTCTGTCCTGGAAAAAGTGGTTTTGACACATTGCCTCATTTGGAACCCCTCCCTTATGAAAATGCCCTTATAAGTGCATATGAATGCAGTACCTATCGCTTCCTCTGGATGTCAACAGTCTCGAGAAAGTGTTCTGATTCATTTTAGATGCTTTTAGAGCAGAGAAGAAGAGGAATAAGGAAGTGCCCCCAGAGATGTCCTTACAAGAAAATGCGCGTTCCCGGCAGGCGCGTCCTTTGTTTTTTTCCTTTCTTATCGCCCAGTTTATATTCCGGTTGAAATATTATGCTATTTATACATAAAAGTGTTCCTAAGGACACATTTACAATGATGTTTGATTGTTCTTGGACAAGTTTATAGGTATAAGTTGAACGAGTTCTCTTCACGTTTCAATGGATGATTGGAGGCTCTATTTTCTCATTATAATGCGCCAACCAAACTGAGATTTATGGATATAATACATAACCTTTTCTAACAAAAGAACCATGGATTGTCTTCGTTGGACACTTGGGAAGCCCTCAGCAGAAGTTCTTCAAAAGGTAATTGATTTGTTTTCGCTGTGAAATGTGTTTTCTGTGAACCGTGAAGGCTTATGAATTCATGGTAATGGGAAAAATATGTTAGGTGCTACCCTCAAACAATCAAATGTGGTGCTTTCGCCGTGAAGCCTTTTTGAAATCTGACAATGCTGTGATATTGCCAAGAAGCAGAGCGTTTAATGACTATGAAACACTTGTATATTGATGCATGTTTAATAATTCAACTTTTGGATTTTGAATTTGGCGCCTTGCATTTCACCTGGTAGTGTCGGGAGTGGGGCGCCAGCGCCCCAGCGCACCTTGCTGCTCCTTAAGATGTTAACTAGGACTGAGACTGCAGTACCTATGGCTTCCACTAGATGTCTTTATACAGAGTCTGGAAGCTATAGCACTAAGCAGAACGGATAGGAAGAGGAAGTAGTCAGGGGACCACAACGTTTGACGTGCGCGAGATTGTGAGCGCGCCCCACTTTATTTTCCTTTCCAATTGTTCACGTTATCGTCCGGTTGAAATATTACAGTAAATATACATAAAAGGATACCTAAGGATACATTAAAAATTATGTTTGATTTGTTCGGAGAATGTGTATAGGTATAAATTGAATTTGTTCTCTTCACGGTTCAATGGGCGACTCGACGGTGGATTTTCTGATCATAACGCGGCAATCAAATGGAGATTTATGGATATAATAAATGACTTTTTCTAACAAAAGAACCATTGGATGTCTTCGTTGGACACTTGGGAAGCCCTCAGTAGAAGTTCTTCGAAAGGTAAGTGATTTATTTTAGCTCTTATATGGGTTTTTTGTGACCCGCGCTGGATATGAATTTATGCTAATGCAGAGAATAGGAGAGGTGCTATCCTCAAACAATCAAATGTTGTGCTTTTGCCGTAAAGCCTTTTCGAAATCTGACAACGCTGTGATATTGCGAAGAATCAGGGAGTACCTTCTTCCATATGTTTGGCGAGTCTCCCACATGCCTTTTGGCCAACACCAAATGTGTTTGCTTATTTTTTCTTTAAGGACATGGTGATCTCTGGTGGCCGAACCGGAGTCGTATACACAACATATCCATCAAGGACAGCTCAATCATAAATACATGAATTGCATTCTCTTTTAAGAATGAAAGGTTATTAGAGTGCTTAAGATTTTGTATTTCTGTGAGTGTGGCTTCCCGAAATCCAACAGAGTAACTCCTTTTTCTCCCTTCCTCCCTCCTCTCTCTGAATTTGCCACCGTGTTATAACCAAACTGTCCTGTTTTCTTTGTCTTCTAGAGACAATTTACTGTGTGTATTTGTGCATTCTGCAATTGGTTAATTAGTTAGTAAATAAATAATTGAGCCAATTTGTGTATCGCTGATTCATCAATACAGTAGGGTTTGTGCAGACTACAAGAAATCACAATGTTCAAAATGACTGACTGAGGTAATAATACACTAATAAGTGACTAATCGATAAGATGAAAATATCTGAATAAAATTCAGGAAATAGTTACTCTTTAAACAACATTTTCCCGTGGTGCCCCAACTTAGTTAATTATGTTCACATGATTAGTTTATCATGCGATAATAATTACACAGAATTAATTTGATATGTCTTAACATTAATGAAAAGTCACGACACCTTAAATGCGATTATGCAGGTAATGCATAAAGGTAAATTTTTATGGTGAAAATTATCTTCCCCAAACTTGAAATTCATGCACTGCATATGTATGCCAGTTAGGCTCTACCCCCATTGTGAAGATGATTAATGTGCTTCATTTTAGAAAGTTATTTGTCCACTTTAGTTGTGAAACAAAACATATAGGCCTATGGGCTAGGCTACATGAGGTGTGCAACTATGATTTGTAAAAGTCCCCCAAAAAAGGCATGATTTGTTTCTTTCCTTACGGTGGGCATCATTCACAAGTGATAATATATAATTCACAAGTGATAGGCTAATATTATCACCCATCAGACTATGTTTGATTTAATCTTATCTTTACATACACTACCGTTCAGCAGTTGGGGTTCACTTAAAAAGACTTTGTTTTTGAAAGAAAATCACTTTTGTCAATTTTTAAGAAATTGATCAGAAATGCAGTGTAGACATTGATAATGTTGTAAATGACTATTATACCTGGAAACGGCAGATTCTTTTTTTAATGGAATATCTACATACAGAGGCCCATTATCAGCAACCATCACTCCTGTGTTCCAAATGCACGTTGTGTTAGCTAATCCAAGTTTATAATTTTAAAAGGCTAATTGATCATTAGAAAACCCTTTTGCAATTATATTGCCAAGAAGCAGAGCTTTTGATGACTATGAAACACTTGTATATTGATGCATGTTTAATAATTCAACATTTGGATTTTGAATTTGGCGCCTTACATTTCACCGAGTAGTGTCGGGAGTGGGGTGCTAGCGCCCCACCACTCCGTAAGTAGTTAAGGCCATATTTTGAGGGCCTACTTTTACCCTAATACAGGGGCCTGAAACTCAATCACTGAACCAAAAATGCCCATCATTATCCAACACAATCTCAGAGTCAATTTGTGCAAATATTTGCAGAACGGTTTTCAGCAGGGCATCCCAAGTGTCCAATGAAGACATCCAATGGTTATTTTGTTAGAAAAAGTAATTCATTATATCCATAAATCTCTGTTTGGTTGGCGCGTTATGTTCAGAAAATCCACCATCGAGTCGCCCGTTGTACAGTGAAGAGAAAGCATTCAAATATAGCTATCAACTTTGCCCAAACAAATCAAACATCATTTATAATGCATCCTTAGGTATCCTTTTATGAATATTAATGATTATATTTTACACCAATGATATCCTAAACGATATAAAAGGAAAATAAAGAGGGACGCGCTCACGGTCACGTGCCCAGGAAAAGTTATTGACATCCTCGGTCCCTTCAATAATTCTTCTTCTGTTCAGTTCTGTTCAATGATAAAGCCTTCAAACACTGTCTAAAGACTGTTGACATCTAGTGGAAGCCATAGGTACTGCAATCTGGGAACTATTTTACATGGATTTCAATAGGAAGCCTATCAAACTGAGGAAATGTCACAAAAAAAAAATGGGACAGAAATTCCTCGGATTTTTGCCTGCTATATCAGTTCTGTCATATTCACAGACATTATTTTAACAGTTTTAGAAACTTCAGACTGTTTCCTATCCAATAGTACTAATTATGTGCATTTCCTAGTTTCTGGGCCTGAGTGGCAGGCATTTTACTTTGGGCACGCCAGACTCTCCAAAACCGTCACCTCTGCTGCCGCTCCCTAAGAAGTTAATAAACAATTTGCAGCAACTGCAGCGCAATCCGTAGGAGGTGACCAGTGGCTGGTGCTGAAAATATAGCTACCTTGTTATGCAAGTGTTGCACACCAACAGATGGAGGGAACCTACACCAGTCGAGCAATTCATTTCAACAATAATCTTCATTTTAATTTGACTTTACAAAACAACAAGAGGGCTTATTTGGAGTCTAGCGACCCACTCCCGACACCACCAGGTAAAATGTAAAGCGCCAAATTCAAAATCCCAAAGTTGAATTATTAAAAATCCACCAATATACAAGTGTTTCATACTCATCAAAAGCTCTGTTTCTTGGCAATATCACAGCGTNGGGTTCCCAAATGAGCAATGTGTCAAAATCACTTTTTCCAGGACAGAAATTCCTCGGGGTTTTGCCTGCCATATCCGTTCTGTTTCACTCACAGACAAATGGTTAACAGTTTTGGAAAATTCAGAGTGTTTCCTATCCAATGGTACTAAATATATGCATATCCTATTTTCTGGGCCTGAATGGGAGGCATTTTACTTTGGGCACGCCAGGCTCTCCAAAACCGTCACTTCGTGAGCTGCTCCCTGAGAAGTTAACAGCCTAATAGAAAGGGATTTTTTTATTTAATTAGGCCTACATACAATTGCAACTGGTGAAAAATGTAGCATCCTACATAAAACAATTATTTAAAGAAACAAAGTCGTGACGTTCTTCCTTTTTTCTGTAGCAATTTTGAGGAAATTGCTCAAGGGCCACGTTAGATTTCTCTGTGAAGATGACATTATTGAATGTCTCGCCAGCTTTGATCCATGCCTGGGCCTACAGTACGCAAAGGTCTTTGTTTGTCAGACTAATCATTGGGTCGAAACTACAAAACAGTACAAAACAAGCGAACACACATGGTTAATGTTCAGATAATTAATATATATATATATATATATATATATATATATATATATATATATATTCACCCCTCTTGGCATTTTTCCTATTTTGTTGCCTTACAACCTGGAATTAAAATAGATTTTTGGGGGGTTTGTAACATTTGATTTACTCAACACGGCCTACAGGGAGGAGGTGAGGGCCTTCGGAGTGTGGTGTCAGGAAAATAACCTCACACTCAACATCGACAAAACAAAGGAGATGATCGTGGACTTCAGGAAACAGAAGAGGGAGCAGACCCCTATCCACATCAACGGGACAGTAGTGGAGCAAGTGGAAAGTTTTAAATTCCTCGGCGTACACATCACGAACAAACTGAAATGGTCCACCCACACAGACAGTGTGGTGAAGAAGGCGCAATAGCGCCTCTTCAACCCCAGGAGGCTGAAGAAATTTGGCTTGTCACCAAAAACACTCACAAACTTTTACAGATGCGCAATCGAGAGCATCCTGTTGGGCTGTATCACCGCCTGATACGGCAACTGCTCCGCCCACAACCGAACCGTAAGGCTCTTCAGAGGGTAGTGAGGTCTGCACAACGCATCACCGGGGGCTAACGACCTGCCCTCCAGGACATCTACACCACCCAATGTCACAGAAAGGCAGAATTCAGAAACACCCCACAGAGCACCATAAAGTCCATTATTAAAAAATTGAAAGAATATGGCACCACAACAAACCTGCCAAAAGAGGGCCGCCCACCAAAACTCACAGACCAGGCAAGGAGGACATTAATCAGAGAGGCAACAAAGAGACCAGGAGCTGCACATCTCTACAGCGGAGATTAGAGTATCGGTCCATAGGACCACTTTAAGCCGTACACTCCACAGAGCTGGGATGTTCAAAATACACGTTCTAATCACACCGGTTTGATTGTATGCTACAGGGACCACTGTAGAATGATCACACCCGTGTGTTGGTACGTGTGAAAAGGTTAAAATATGTTAATGAGCCAGTGATTATTTTCCCTCACACAATATTTTTCCAAAATGTTCCATAATTTACAGTATGCTGCATTAAATATACAGCAAAACAGCAATGCAGTACTTCATTGTTGAATTGAAAAACTATTCAGCAATTGTTAATGTACATATTACCTCGACTAACCGGTGCCCCCGCAAATTGACTCTGTACTGGTACCCCCTGTATCTAGCCACGCTTTTGTTATTTAACTGCTGCTGTTATTTATGTTACTTAAATTATTATTATTTTTTTTCAAAACTTCTTAAAGCATTGTTGGTTAAGGATTTGTAAGTAAGCATTTCACTGTACGGTCTACACCTGTTGTATTCGGCGCATTTCACCCAAATATCATGACATTTCTGCATGAAAAACATGGTTTTTACTATTACCTTTAAAGGTTTGAGACAGTTTAGCATTAGACAGTAACTTTCTGTAAATTTGAGACAAGTTTAATTCTGTAAAACACATTTACAGTATTTTACTGTGCATTCTACATTGTTTTAGGGCTCTATTCAATCCATAGCACTGAAGATCCGCTTTATAGCAAGATTGACAATTAACCCTAGTTGCTCTAGATACTGTAAGTGTCTGTAAAAATGTAAACATTGTAGACTAAATCCTGAGGTAGATGTTGACAGTGAAACTGGAGGGAGAAGTTTAGTAGAGTTAGGCAGCACAGTCATGTGTCAGGGGATTGGAACACTGCCAAAGGTGTAAATTATTCTCACTCACACCACCTCCAAATGAGGAGGAATGGCTGTTTTGTTGTTTGTATAAATTCGCTTATTAATCAACAAATAATTTGAACCCGTTTCTTCATGTGTTTGTACAAGCCTGACACAATATGCAAATAAAACTAAAGTTTGAATTACATTTAATGAGCAACATAACATAAAGGGCCAAATCTAATTATCTAAATTCATACCCTTTGAAAAATGGGTATCACTGCCCCCCTGCTGAATACGAAACAAAGCCAAGTACATTAGAATATACATTATGAAACATATTTATGTAACATTGTGAGAACTGTGACCGAATGTCCCATGGGGAGGAAATGCTGGTTGCTGGGGTGGAAAAATATATTTAAAGCTTCAAAGCACAATAAGGTATATTGTATTTATTCATTCTGCTACTGCTTTAGGGTTTAATAGAAGTGCAGTACAGTATAAACCATAAACTTTTTTTATAAGCTATAGCTTCCATTGTATTCCTGTTTCCAATGATATCACTGATTAACTATTTGATGTCTGTTTGTTTGAAAGTTTTCAGTTTGTTTGCAATTATTCAGATAGTCTTTGTATAGTCGGCAAGAGGTTTGAGTAAATGCGCACTCAAAATTCATTAGTTTAAGTGTCGACTACTTATGCTATACTTACCTCCAAACAGTCGGTTTTATAACTGTAATGGAATGAAGAGAGACATAACGGCAACCAACACATTCTGCATGATTGTGATCAGCCATTACCAAAACCTCACAGGAGAATGTGGAATTTAGCTGAATGACCTGATTAGGAGTAAGTTCTAGCTAGGCCCACATTTACATGATGTAATAAACTTGTAATATTTGTGGGTTAGAACTTGAGCTAAGGTTTGGGCTAGAGTGTGAATTATAGTTGTGTAGAGTACATGTTTTTACAAATTATAATGACATACATGCAGGGCACAGAGAGGTTGTGAGACCCCATCAGCCATGTAATTGTGACAAACAAACCTAGAGCAGGTTTTAATTCAATGCAGAGTGCATAAAAGTATGTACCACACTCAGAAAAAAGGTTTAGATATGTTTATAACTGGGTTGGTAACCGAATAGGTAATTCTTTGTACTTTTAGTTATAGATACTTAAAGGCACCCAGGATCATATCTCACATACTACTTTTTTTCCACAGGTAGAAAAGCATGCATTTGCCTGCATATGGTAGCATCAAAAATATATATTTTTTTATTTCTCATTGGTTATAAAACCTTAGCTCTACTATAGATCAGTTGAACTGATACAACACTTCCAGTCACGGATAGACAAAAATAAATATCTGAAACCACGCCCCCACTAACCTACGCCTAAAATATAATTTGCCTTGCATTTTCGAGTGAATTGTAGAGTGACCACCCATGACTGTATTTGTTAGTTGCACTTCTCCAACTCAATCATCAAGTTTGCACAAAACACAATAGTGGTACTGTAGGCCTAGTAATGATCAATGACAAGATATCCTTCAGGGAGGAGGTGAGAAAGTTCACTTTTTCTTCTGTCAACAAAATTATGAAGCTGAAGGTGGACTATGGTAGATGGAGCATGCCCCATCCACAGAAAGGTGGAAAGTTTTAAGTTCCTCGGTGTACACATCACTAACAATCTGAAATGCCCCACCCACAGAGACAGTGTGGCGAAGGAGGCACAACGGCACCTCTTCAACCTCAGGAGGCTGAAAAAATTTGGATTGACACCTAAAATCTTCACAAACCTTTACAGATGCACTATTGAGAGCATCCTGTCGGGCTGTATCACCACCTTGTACGACATCTGCACCGTCCGCAACCTCAGGGCTCTCCAGAGGGTGGTGCGGTTTGGACATCTACTGTACCTGGTGTCACAGGAAGGCCAAGAAGATCAAGGACTTCAGCCACCCGAGCCATGGCCTGTTCACCCCATTACTATCCAGAAGGCGAGGTCAGTACAGGTGCATCAAAGCTGGGGCCAAGAGACAGAAGCTTTTTTTCAATCTCAAGGCCATCAGACTGTTAAATAGTCACTAGCCGGCCTCTTCCAAATACCAGGTCCTGAACTTTAGCCAGTTACTAGCCGTCTACCACCCGGTTACTCTACCATTCACCTTAGAGGCAGCTGCCCTATGTACATAGTCATGGAACATTAGCATAAATTCATTTCCAGCGCGGGTCACACAAAACCGATATAAGAGCTAAAATAAATCACTTACCTTTCAAAGAACTTCTGCTGAGGGCATCCCAAGTGTCCAAACAAGAGAATCCATGGTTCTTTTGTTAGAAAAAGTCATTTATTATATCCATAAATCTCTGTTTGGTTGGCGCGTTATGTTCAGAAAATCCACCATCGAGTCGCCCGTTGTACAGTGAAGAGAAAGCATTCAAATATAGCTATCAACTTTGCCCAAACAAATCAAACATCATTTATAATGCATCCTTAGGTATCCTTTGATGAATATTAGCAATAATATTTCACTCGGATGATATCCTAAACGATATCAAAGGAAAATAAAGTGGGGCGCGCTCACAATCTCGTGCCCGGAAAACGTTGTTGACATTTGTGGTCCATTGACTATATCCTCTTCCTTTCAGTTCTGTTCAGTGCTAAAGCCTCCAAACACTTTTTTAAGACTGTTGACATTTAGTGGAAGCCATAGGTACTGCAACCTAGGAGCTATTATAATGGATTTCAATAGGAAGTCAATGGAAAAGAGGAAATGTCACAGCAACAAAAAAAGTCTGGACAGAAATTCCTTGAGTTTTCACCTGCTATATCAATTCTGTTATACTCACAGACAATTTTAGAAACTTCAGAGTTTTTCCTATTCAATAGTACTAATTATGTGCATATCCTAGTTTCTGGGCCTGAGTGGCAGGCATTTTACTTTGGGCACGCCAGACTCTCCAAAACCGTCACCTCTGCTGCCGCTCCCTAAGAAGTTAAATTTAGGAATCTCTGACAATCAGTTTGGCTTCCTGTTAGCTAGCCAGCTGGAATTTGATGGCTGGCTTACTAATATTACTCTATGGATTGGGATTTTAGCTAGCATTTTTTAGCTAGCTAGCTAACGTTAATGTTACATGTTTTAACAAAAGACCCGAAGTTAAAGCTTGCTGTTAGCTAGCTAACGTTAGATGGCTGGCTTGTTAGCTAACATTAACCTTTCTGGGCTAGGAGGCAGTGTTCGGAAGTTCGGAGAGTCTGGCTTGCCCAAAGTAAAATGCCTGTTACTCAGGCCCAGAAGCTAGGATATGCAAACAATTAGTTGTATTTGATAGAAAACATTTAGAAGTTTCTAGAACTGTTAAAATAATGTCTGTGAGTATAAAATAACTCATATGGCAGGCGAAAACCAGAGGAAAACCCATCCATAAAAATGTGCTTTTTTGAGCTCCCATGCAATTGGTATGGTTTCCTATTGCACAATGAAAAGAATAGCTCCCAGATTGCAGTACCTTTGGCTTCCACTGGATGTCAACAGTCTTTAGACCAGTTTTCAGGCTTGTTCTTTGAAACATGTAGCAAGTAGCTGTAGTTTATCATTGGGTTCCTCCTTGGGTCTGTAGTCCTGTGGCGCGCATGACTGAGGGCACGCTCTTTGTTATTTATCTCCGGTATTGAACATACTACATTCTGTCTTAAATTTGATTGTTTATTTACATATTAGGGTACCTGAGGATTGATTAGAAACATTGTTTGACTTGTTTGGACGAAGTTAGTTTATCGGTAACTTTTTGGATTCTTTTGTCTCTGTGTTGAACGAGTTGAACGGGTGGATTACTGAACAAAACGCGCCAACCAAACAGAGTTTTTGGGATATAAAGAGGGACTTTATCGAACATAACAACGATGTATTGTGTAGCTGGGACCCTTGCGATTGCAAACAGAGGAAGATCTTCAAAGGTAAGTGATATATTTTATTGCTATTTTAGATTTTTGAGATGCCTGTGCTTGTTTGAAATATATTTATATGCAGGAAGTATGCAGGGCACTGTCCTCAGATAATCAAATGCTATGCTTTTGCCGTTAAGCCTATTGTAAATCGGACAAAGCGGTTCGATTACCAAGATTCTAAGATAAAGAATGGTGTATGACACTTGTATTTTCATTAATGTTTAATATTACGATTTGTCTATTTTGAATTTTGCGCTCTGCAATTTCACCGGATGTTGTCGAGGTGGCACGCTAGCGGGACACTGTTCCGTAAGAAGTTAACGTACATGTATGAAGTGTGTGTAACGTTAGAATCTGGAATTCGTCTTTCAGCATCAGTAGAACATGCCTGACTCTCCTCCACCAGTCATACAAGGATAATGGTCTAATGACTCCCATCAAAAAGAGAGCTGGCCCAAGCAAGCACAGGTTACACCTGAAGCATGAGGACTTGCAGCGAGTGGTGAACTTCATCAACAACTGCGCAGAGGATAATCCAATAGTATTACCAGGACGCAACCCAGGACACAAGCACTTTGGTGGAAAGGTGCTGCCATCGCGTGTGGCATCTCTACAAGGAATCGATGACAACACCTGGACTGAGCTTGTTGTCATTGCAGGCAATCTCAGAGCTGTGCGTTACAGGGAAGACATCCTCCTCCCCCATGTGGTACCCTTCCTGTGGGCTCATCCTGACATGACCCTCCAGCATGACGATGCCATCAGCCATACTGCTCGTTATGTGCATGATTTCCTGCCAGACAGGAATGTCAGTGTTCTGCCATGGCCAGCAAAGAGCCCGGATCTCAATCCCATTGACCACGTCTGGGACCTGTTGGATCGGAGGGTGAGGGCTAGGGCCATTCCCTTCCAAAATATCCGGGAACTTGCAGGTGCCGTCGTGAAAGAGTGGGGTATCATCTCAGAGCAAGAACTGGCAAATCTGGTACAGTCCGTGAGGAGGAGATGCCACACCAGATACTGACTGTTACTTTTGATTTTGACCCCCAATTTGTTCAGGGACACATTATTCCATTTCTGTTAGTCACATGTCTGTGGAACTTGTTCAGTTTATGTCTCAGTTGTTGAATCTTATGATAGAAATATTTACTCATGTTAAGTTTGCTGAAAATAAACGCAGAGAGGACATTTATTTTTTTGCTCAGAATGTGTTTGTGTGTATATAAATATATATATATACACAGGCAGGCAAATACCTTTCACTGAGCGGTGTAAAAACAGATTGACAGGAGTGACACAAATTACAATTAACTATCTTAATATTATTTTGTTGTTTGCAGGTGCACTATCCTTCTGACCCAATGCAGCCAGGTCCCATCTACTTTTTAACTCCTCGCAAGTGTGGCTTCTTTGGTGTCTGCTGTGAAGGAATTCCACAAGTCGATTACTTGATTTATGAATGCATGTCATCCAGCAAAGGCAGCAGCGCAGTCATCAACTACATGCACCAATTCTTCACCAACCACAGACTTGGGGAAACACGTGTGGACCTGAATTGTGTTCATTGCAGTGGCCTAAACAAGAACAAGTTTGTGCTCTGGTATAGCGCCTGGCAGAATATGCACAAGCTCCACCACAGTCTGGACCTTCACTTTCTGATCACAGGCCACACCAAGTTTGCCCCGGCTGGTGCTTCGGCTACATCAAGCAGCGCTTCAGAAAGACCAGAGGGACCACTTTGTCTGAGATCGATGGTGTTGTGAAGGACATCACTGTGACAGGGGTCAACATCCCACAGCTGGTTGGACTGGAGGATGGTGCGGTGCTGGTGGAAAGCTATGACTGGCAACAACAACACCTGGCGCCGTACTTCAGGCCGCTGACACAGATCAAGCAGTACCAGCACTTCAGGTGAATATAATTTTCATTGCATTGTATGAGCTTATTCTTCTTATCTAAACTTGGGAGGTGAATTGATGTTTTGCAAGGTTGTAATGTCTTCGAATTTTTGGGGGTTATTTCCGGTTTTAGAGCTTCGATGCTCTGGATCCTGGTGTTGTCGTCGCCAAGGAGCGTTCAGACTCAGTCGAGACCAGCTTTCAGCTGCTGCGCAACGCTGACATCCTTCCTCCCATAAATGGTCTGCCTGTACAAGCAGCACCTGGACCGGACACAGCTAGACAAACTAATTTATTTGAGGAAATCAGGGAGTTTTGCGACAAAAAGCCTATGGACATCACATGCCCTGCACCAAAGTCAAGGGCAGGATAGAAACAGGCTCTCCAAGTAGAGATTCCTTTGTACATGTGTGGTTCGGACGGACCAGTCATCAGCACTATCTGCAATTCCTCTAGTCAAATGACTCTCTCCTAACACAAACGTCATACTATTGTTTTTTGGTTATCCTGCTGCTCAGCAACTTTACCCCTGATTGTGTGCGTACAACTACCTCGTCTATCACTATTGTTATTGATATTGTTTGTGTACATACTGTATATTTTTATTATATTGACACCATCTGTTTCTGAGATTGATACTATGCAAGTAACCATTTGGCTGTACCGTTTACACCTGTAGAGACCCATCCACTTGGCAATATGTAGCTGGGGGTTATAGAATTTCTTTCACATGACCCATCAATTTAAGTGTCTGGGTAAGCATCATCTAATATTTACAACATATTTTCATCTGGACACTTTCTGTCTACCTGGAATTTTTCCTTATTGTAGGCTACTACTTTTACCACTTTTAGTCTTAATCTTCACTACACTACTCATTGTTTAGCACAACCTCACATGTGAATCCTTAAAGAGATGGGTGGGGCTGGCTTAAGAGGGTATGAACAATGTTGAATGTTCCCAGCTGCTCCAGGAACACCCTCCTCTTGTTCCGCTTATCAGGCATCCAGGTAGGGTTGGTCTTGTTCCATATCACGAAGGCATTGTATGAGGACACATCAATGATGTTATGGAAGATGACCAGGGGCCAGCGGGCAGTCATCCTCCTGCAGCTGTAAGTTCCAATCACCTTGTCCAGGTTGTCCATGCTTTCATTAATGTGGTTGTAGTCCAGGATGATGGCTGGCTTCCTGTCCTCATGATTACTGATCTCAGCCATTTTGTAAAGTGTGCTCAGAAGGACCACATTATTGTTTCTTTTTGGGAGGTAAGAAACTAGCGTGGTGGTGGGGGTGAAGGCACACTTCTCCCCCTTGTTGCGAGGAGTGCAGGGGGGAGCTCAGGCTTGTTCTTTCTGACTCTGCCAACCATGGTGATCTTCCTCTTCAGGAGCTGCTGGCTGAGTTCAATCAGTAGCACACTTAATTTCAATTTCCCGTTGTGGTTGTTTGTGTGTGTGTGTCTTTGTGGTTTTTGTGGTGTGTAAATTATTTTATAACTGCCGGGTCAGAAATGACCCTAAGACAATCTTTGTACCCTGGTTGTGTACAGCTTTCATGGAAATATGAACAAAGGCGATGTTTCACTTTTTCTAATGTTGGGGTCACTCTAGGAAAAGTAATTACATTTCAAGTTATATTTAATTACATTTCAGGTTTTCTCTGCTTTTAAACATAGTGGCGGGTCATTTTTGACCCTTAAGACAACATAAGGGTTAATATCTAATAATGTTTGCCTCCCGAATTCATATTCATTATATAAATAGGCCCTTTTAATTTTTTCTGGCTTGCCAATCCAAATAAAATTGAATCTTTTTTGCTCATATAATTAAAAAACAGGTCGCTAGGTGTAGGTAAAACCATAAGCAAATAGGTAAACTGTGATATGACTAAAGAGTTAACTTCTTAGGGAGCAGCTCCCGAGGTGATCGTTTTGGAGAGTCTGGCGTGCCCAAAGTAAAATGCCTCCCACTCAGGCCCAGAAAATAGGATATGCACATAATTAGTACTATTGGATAGGAAACACTCTGAAGTTTCTAAGAGTGTTAAAATATTGTCTGTGAGTATAACTTGTTAGGGATCACTGCACAACTTGACTGTTTTGGAGAGCCTGGCGTGCCCAAAGTAAAATGCCTCCCATTCAGGCCCAGAAAATAGGATATGCACATATTTGGTACCATTGGATAGGAAACACTCTGAATTTTGTAAAACTGTTAACCATTTGTCTGTGAGTAAAACAGAACGGATATGGCAGGCAAAACCCAGAGGAATGTCTGTCCTGGAGAAAGTGGTTTTCACAGAGTGCCTCATTTGGAACCCCTCCCTCATGAAAATGCCCATATAAGGGCATATGAATGCAGTACCTATCGCTTCCTTTAGATGTCAACAGTCTCGAGAAAGTGTTTTGATTCTGTATAGATGCT
Source organism: Hucho hucho (assembly GCA_003317085.1). Lineage (NCBI taxonomy): Eukaryota > Metazoa > Chordata > Actinopteri > Salmoniformes > Salmonidae > Hucho > Hucho hucho. The sequence continues at coordinate 581,519 of QNTS01001791.1, forward strand.
TTAGAGCAGAGAAGAAGAGGGAATAAGGAAGTCTCCCTTTGGAACTCTATAGGACTGGGCGCGCGCTCTCGCCAAGCACGCACTGTGTTTTTTACCGTCTTTAGAGCTCAGTTTATATTCCGGTTGATTTATTATAGTAAATATACGTAAAAGTGTTCCTAAGGATACATTTAAAATGATGTTTGATTGTTCTTGGACAAGTTTATAGGTATAAGTTGAACGAGTTCTAGTCACGTTTCAATGGAGGTGTGGACGCTGTAGTTTCTGATTATAACGCGCGAACCAAATGGAGATTTATGGATAAAATACATGACTTTTTCTAACAAAAGAACCATGGATTGTCTTCGTTGGACACTTAGGAAGACCTCAGCAGAAGTTCTTCAACAGGTAATTGATTTGTTTTTGCTGTGAAATGTGTTATGTGTGTGCCACGCTGGCTAATGAATTCATGGCTATGAGAAAAGTATGTGAGGTGCTACCCTCAAACAATCAAATGTTGTGCTTTCGCCGTAAAGCCTTTTTGAAATCTGACAACGCTGTGATATTGCCAAGAAACAGAGCTTTTGATGAGTATGGAACACTTGTATATTGGTGGATGTTTAATAATTCAACTTTTGGATTTTGAATTTGGCGCCTCACATTTCACCTGGTAGTGTCGGGAGTGGGGCGCTAGCGCCCCA
>QNTS01001792.1:6201-16409 GCA_003317085.1 Hucho hucho
CAGCCCAGCGGTCCTAATGGTCACATTACCCAGCCCAGCGGTCCTAATGGTCACATTACCCAGCCCAGCGGTCCTAATGGTCACATTACCCAGCCCAGCGGTCCTAATGGTCACATTACTCAGCCCAACGGTCCTAATGGTCACATTACCCAGCCAAGCGGTCCTAATGGTCACATTACCCAGCCCAGATGTCCTTATGGTCACATTACCCAGCCCAGATGTCCTAATGGTCACATTACCCAGCCCAGCGGTCCTAATGGTCATATCTGACCGGTGGATTCTCTCTTAACAATGACCACAGAGCAGACCTCTCTGCACCACTTGACTGTCTCAACCCCTCACTCTTGCACCTCCATGTCTCTCTTCCTTGCATTTACTTCATGGCCTCATGCTCCCAAGGGGGCCAAGGGGAAAAAGTCAAGTAAGTTGAGTACATTTCATTTCCTTTATTCATCGTCCTGTTTTCCTGTCCTGTAGTTCATGACGAAGAGTCCCAACAAGCGTCTGGGCTGTGTGATCACCCAGGGCTTGGAGGAGGCCATCAAGGTTCATCCCTTCTTCAAGGAGATCGACTGGGTTCTGCTGGAGCAGAAGAGGGTCAAACCACCCTTCAAACCTCGCATTGTGAGTAGCACCACACATAGCCCAGACAATGTAGGGTGAAGTTGCCTGTAGATGCTGATCTTGGTTCAGTTTAGCATTTTCCACACAAATGGTCAAGGTTAGGATTGGGGCAGGGGAAACTGATCCTAGATCTGCACCTAGGGTAGACTTCACCCCATACCATACTGTAGGTTTTAGGGCCCCTAATGTTCCACCCTCACCATTATTAACCCCTAACCTTCAACATCCTAAATATCACCAACGCTTCAATCTTAATAGTAAGTTGGGAACTCTGGTACCTAGTTTTATATAACCTTTATATAACATGACCAGGAACAACTCCTGGGCTCTGGTATGGTTATGTGGTTAGGAAAAACTCCTGGGCCCTGGCATTGTTACGTGGTTAGGACTTTGCTGATAGCTACTTTATTGCGGAAAAATGTACTTACTGTGACTTAGATACACTATATAACACAAGTATGTGGACACCTCTTCAAATTTGTGGATTCAGCTATTTCAGTCACACCCGTTGCTGACAGGTGTATAAAATCGAGAACACCGCCATGCAATCTCCATAGACAAACATTGGCAGTAGAATGGCCTTACTGGAGAGCTCAGTGACTTTCAATGTGGCACCATCATAGTATGTCACCTTTCCAACAAGTCAGTTTGTTAAATTTCTGCCCTGCTAGAGCTGCTCTGGTCAACTGTAAGTGCTGTTATTGTGAAGTGGCAATGTCTAGGAGCGGCTCAGTCGCAAAGTGGTAGGCCACACAAGCTCACAGAATGGGACCGGCGAGTGCTGAAGCACATAGCGTGCGAAAATCATCGGTACTGAGTTCCAAACTGCCTCAACGTCAACACAAGAACTGTTCGTCAGAAGCTTCATGAAATGAGTTTCCATTGCAGAGCAGCCGCACACAAGCCTAAGATCAGCATGCGCAATGCCAAGCGACGTCTGGAGTTGTGTAAAGCTCGCCGTCATTGGACTCTGGAGCAGTGGAAACCCGTTTTCTGGACAACAACCTCTCTCTCAACGTAACCAAGACTAAGGAGATGATTGTGGACTACAGGAAAAGGAGGACCGAGCACGCCCCCATTCTCACCGACGGGGCTGTAGTGGAGCAGGTTGAGAGTTACAAGTTCCTTGGTGTCCACATCAACAACAAGCTAGAATGGTCCAAACACACCAAGTCAGTCGTGAAGAGGGCACGACAAAGCCTATTCCACCTCAGGAGACTGAAACAATTTGGCATGGGTCCTGAGATCCTCAAAATGTTCTACAGCTGCAACATCGAGAGCATCCTGACTGGTTGCATCACTGCCTGGTATGGCAATTGCTCCGCCTCTGACCGCAAGGCACTACAGAGGGTAGTGCGTACGACCCAGTACATCACTGGGGCTAAGCTGCCTGCCATCCAGGACCTCTACACCAGGCGGTGTCAGAGGAACGCCCTAAACATTTTCAAAGACCCCTGCCACCCCAGTCATAGACTGTTCTCTCTCCTACCGCATCGCAAGCGGTACCGGAGTGCCAAGTCTAGGACAAAAAGGCTTCTCAACAGTTTTTACCCCCAAGCCATAAGACTCCTGAACAGATAATCAAATGGCTACCCGGACTTTTTGCATTGTGCCACCCCCCCCGCTGCTGCTACTTTCTGTTCATCATATATGCGTAGTCACTTTAACTATACATTCATGTACATACTACCTCAATTGGACCGAACAACCAGTGCTCCCGCACATTGGCTAACCGGGCTATCTATCTGCATTGTGTCCCGCCACCCACCACCCGCCAACCCCTTTTTTACGCTACTGCTACTCTCTGTTCATCATATATGCATAGTCACTTTAACCATAACTACATGTACATATACTACCTCAATCAGCCGACTAACCAGTGTCTGTATGTAGCCTCGCTACTTTTATAGCCTCGCTACTTTTATAGCCTCGCTACTGTATATAGCCTCGCTACTGTATATAGCGTCGCTACTGTATACAGCCTGTCTTTTTTTACTGTTGTTTTTATTTCTTTACTTACCTATTGTTCACCTAATACCTTTTTTTTTTTTTGCACTATTGGTTAGAGCCTGTAAGTAAGCATTTCACTGTTGTATTCGGTGCACGTGACAAATAAACTTTTATTTGATTTTATGAATCAAACATCTAGGTTTGGCGGATGCCAGGAGAACGCTACCTGTCCCAATGCATAGTGCAAACTGTAAAGTTTGGTGGAGGAGGAATAAGGGTCTGGGGCTGTTTTTCATGGTTCGGGCTAGACCCCTTAGTTCCAGTGAAGGGAAATCTTAACGTTACAGCATACAATGACATGCTTCCAACTTTGTGGCCACAGTTTGGGGAAGGCTCTTTACTGTTTCAGAATGACAATGCCCCCGTGCACAAAGCAAGGTCCATATAGAAATGGTTTATTGAGATCGGTGTGAAAAAACTTGACTGGCCTTCACAGAGCCCTGACCTCAACTCCATCGAACACCTTTGGGATGAATTAGAATTCTGACTGCCTAATCGCCCAACATCAGTCCCTGCTGTTGTGGCCCAACATGCTGTTGTGGCTGAATGGAACCAAGTCCTCGGTTCCAACATCTAGTGGAAAGCCTTCCCAGAAGAGTGGAGGCTGTTGTAGCAGCAAAGGGGGGACCAACTCCATACTAATGCCCATGAGTTTGGAATGAGATGTTCGACGAGCAGGTGTCCACGTACCTTTGGTCATGTAGTGTATGTGGTTGTCCCACCTAACTATCTTAGGAATGCACTAACTGTAAGTCGCTCTGGATAAGAGTGTCTGCTGAATGACTCAAATGTAAATGTACTGTATAGCTAGAGACTTGCTGGGTATGGGGTACTATGAAATGCCTAATGGAGTGTGAGGGGAAGGGTACGTCCTGTTCCCATTCACACAGATATGGGATGATGAGCACCTCAACGAATCTCACAACGTGATCACTCCATCCAAATCTATATGTTAATCAGCCTTGTTTTATCATTACTTTATCAAATAAGGAGGTCTAATTATTTGGCAGTCATCATCCTGTACTATCTGACTCTCATGCTCCTTCCTTCCTTCCTTCCTTCCTGCTCCTGTACAGAAAACCAAAAGGGACGTGAACAACTTTGACCAGGACTTCACCCGCGAGGAACCTGTCCTCACCCCTGTAGAAGACGCCATTATTAAGCAGATCAACCAAGATGAGTTCAAGGGTTTCTCCTACTTTGGAGGGGAGGAGAATCTGTCCTAAGGCCTGCACACACACCAACACACACACCAACACACACAAACAAACGCGTATAGACACACATACATGCAAGAACACTGACATACACACACATTTACGAACACACATACAAACATGCATACATGCAAACCAATGTATTTTCTCCCATGCAGACATACAGAATTATAAAATACACACAGAGTAAATTATTACATTCACACACTCATATAAAACTCCCGCCATTAGGGCCTCAGATTAGTACCAACTTCAAAACCAGACCGTCTACAGCACTCTACCAGTATATCTGTCTGTCCATCAGTGCATGTTTTCTATGTTACAAACCAATGTAATTCAAGAGTAGGTCAGATAGGAAGCCCATCTGCGTTCTTATCAAGGTCCTATTGGCTAGTCCAGATCAGAATGGTGGACCAAACCAAACTCCTTGTGGTGGAGGGTGGCCCTAGGATTGGCCCCCTGACACTGAATATAGCCTGGCCCTTGCCCCCCTGGCCCGGGCTGATAACATTGATGAAAGCTCCTCACAGTCCAGCCCCAGATTGTCACAAGGCCCTTTCCAGTGGACTATGAAATGTACAGGGAATGTTTGTGTGATGGTGTCAACTTTTTGTGTATATAAGGATTTAAAGGTCAGGGGTTATGTGTGCTTTGGGCAGAGGTCTTGTTCGACATGGTCTCCGTACGATAGGTCAGACTTTCAACTCTTTTGTCAACCATCCTAGTTCCTCAGTGAGTATATGATACTGAAATAATTATATTATTATATGAATCTGTAAGTCTCTCGATGTTCTAGAATGTCCCCCTCCTCTGCCATGTTTAAACTGGATGTACTAGAATATCCTCCTCCTCTGCCATGTTTAAACTGGATGTACTAGAATGTCCTCCTCTGCAATGTTTAAACTGGATGTACTAGAATGTCCTCCTCTGCCATGTTTAAACTGGATGTACTAGAATGTCCTCCTCTGCCATGTTTAAACTGGATGTACTAGAATGTCCTCCTCCTCTGCAATGTTTAAACTGGATGTACTAGAATGTCCTCCTCTGCCATGTTTAAACTGGATGTACTAGAATGTCCTCCTCTGCCATGTTTAAACTGGATGTACTAGAATGTCCTCCTCTGCCATGTTTAAATGCAAAAAAAAACAAATCCATAGAACCAATGATTGTATTTAAAAAAGCTAAAACCAATTGGTTCACAGTGTCAATAAAAAAGAGAAGCCTGTTTCAAAGTTTCCTCAAGATAAAAACGACGGCAGAATTAGAATGAGTCCATGTACAGTACATCAAATGCCTGTTGTATGTAACTGCATACCAGTTACGTATTGTAGATATGCCCACAGTGTTATGGTAGTCTAGCTTCATGTATTCCAAATGAAAAATGAATGTCATGGGTTTCAATGTGGACGAATGTGCTTGTATGCATGAGTGATGATGAGGATGCAACTGAATGTATCGGGTGTGTGTGTGTGTGTGTGTGTGTGTGTGTGTGTGTGTGTGTGTGTGTGTGTGTGTGTGTGTGTGTCAGTAAGTATACTGCACGTACGCTAGTTTGTGCGAGTCTGTTTGTGAGTGTGCGACATAGGCAGTGGGTTCATGAGAAGGGCCCTCTTGAAGCTTTTACATTTCATTGTGTCTGTTTATTTCATTGTGTGTTTTATTTCATTGTGTGTTTTATTTGTCGTGATTTTACTGGATTGTCTTGTTGCTCAGCGTCTGAAATCCTGGATTTCCCTGCTATGCAACAAGACTCACAATCATGTGGGGGAAGGCATCACCAGATTGCCATGTCTTTCCCTCTGTACAGACCACCTTGTATATAGAAGTCTATGGACTTCTTGGAGAAATAGAGGTATCATCCATTGCATGGTTATGCATATGATGTTATTGTGTATTACTAGAATATGAAAAAGTGACAATGTCCATGTGCAATATTCTATGTCCGTCTGTCTGTTTTTGGTTTCCTTTGCTTTCTTGCCAGGTGTCTTCGCTGTTCTTCCTCCCACTGACTCTTTGCTGTTGTTCTGTATGGTTTTTACAGTATATGCATGACTGTTTTCATTTGCCTGTCTTTAACTCCATTGATAGCCATGTCTATGTGCTTCCTTCAGAATGCTCCATCAAACCACCTCACCAACCCTCTCCCTGGCCTCTCTCAACTCTTTTGAAGAAAGGTCAACATTTCCTATAGCATATCTCTTTAAAAAAGGTCAACATTTCCTGTAGCATATCTCTTTAAAAAGTCAACATTTCCTGTAGCATATCTCTTTAAAAAGGCAACATTTCCTGTAGCATATCTCTTTAGAACATTAATATTACCAAAGGTAGTAAATCTATTGGATTCATGAAGCTTATAGAAATCATTGACCTTCTTAATGCATTCACGCCAAATAACTCTCTGGCCAAGATACTGTATGTGTTATTGTAAGCCTACACCAAATCAAGGTAAAGTCAAATCTACTGTCATATTCTGTCAGTAGACCACAAAAATAACAGTGTTGGTTTGTTCTGATATTGCAAGTTGTACATTCCATTTTGGAGTAGTAACCTGAAAGTAACTTTTAAATGTTGGATTCATAACAGTAGGACTATTTGCAATTGAAGAGGTAGTGTAGTAGTGATAGTATGAATACTCTAAAAGTAGCGGTAGCAGTTGTTATTGTAGTAGTAGTAGTTATTGTAGTATTATTAGTAGCATGTACAGTTGAAGTCGGAAGTTTACATACACCTTAGCCAAAAACATTTAAACTCAGTTTTTCACAATTCCTGGCATTTAATCCTAGTAAAAGTTCCCTGTCTTAGGTCAGTTAGGATCACCACTTTATTTTAAGAATGTGAAATGTCAGAATAATAGTAGAGAGAATTATTTATTTCAGCTTTTATTTCTTTCATCACATTCCCAGTTGGCCAGAAGTTTACATCCACTCAATTAGAATTTGGTAGCATTGCCTTCAAAATTGTTTAACTTGGGTCAAACATTTCGGGTAGCCTTCCACAAGCTCCCTGTCACAATAAGTTGGGTGAATTTTGGCACATTCCTCCTTACAGAGCTGGTGTAACTGAGTCAGGTTCATAGACCTTGCTCCACACGCTTTTTCAGTTTTGCCCACACATTTTCTATAGGATTGAGGTCAGGGCTTTGGGATAGCCACTCCAAGACATTGACTTTGTTGTCCTTAAGCCATTTTGCCACAACTTTGGGAGTATGCTTGGGGTATTTGTCCATTTGGAAGAACCATTTGCGACCAAGCTTTAACTTCCTGACTGATGTCTTGAGATGTTGCTTCAATATATCCACATAATTTTCCATCCTCATGATGCCATCTATTTTGTGAAGTGCACCAGTCCCTCCTGCAGCAAAGCACCCCCACAACATGATGCTGCCACCCCCGTGCTTCACTGTTGGGTGGTGTTCTTCGGCTTGCAAGCCTCCACCTTTTTCCTCCAAACTTAACAATGGTCATTATGGCCAAACAGCTCTATTTTTGTTTCATCAGACAAGAGGACATTTCTCCAAAAAGTATGATATTTGTCCCCATGTGCATTTGCAAACCACAGTCTGTCTTTTTTATGGTGGTTTTGGAGCAGTGGCTTCTTCCTTGCTGAGTGGCCTTTCAGGTTATGTCGATACAGGACTCGTTTTACTGTAAATATAGATACTTTTGTACCTGTTTTACTCCAGCTTCTTCCCAAGGTCCTTTGCTGTTGTTCTGGGTATGATTTGCACTTTTCACACCAAAGTACGCTCATCTCTAGGAGACAGAACGCATCTCCTTCCTGAGCGGTATGACAGCTACATGGTCCCATGGTGTTTATAATTGCATACTATTGTTTGTACAGATGAGCGTGGTACCTTCAGGCGTTTGGAAATTACTCCAAAGGATGAACCAGACTTGTGGAGGTCTACAATAATTTTTCTGAGGTCTTGGCTGATTTCTTTTGATTTCCCCATGATGTCAAGCAAAGAGGCACTGAGTTTGAAGGTAGGCCTTAAAATACATCCACAGGTACACCTCCAATTGACTCAAATGATGTCAATTAGCCTATCAGAAGCTTCAAAAGCCATTACATAATTTTCTGGAATTTTCCAAGCTGTTTAAAGGCACAGTGAACTTAGTGTATGTAAACTTCTGACCCACTGGAATTGTGAATCAGTGAATTATAAGTGAAATAATCTGTCTGTAAACAATTTTTTTAAATGACTTGTGTCATGCACAAAGTAGATGTCCTAACCAACTTGCCAAAACTATAGTTTGTTAACAAGAAATTTGTGGAGTGGTTGAAAAACGAGCTTTAATGACTCCAACCTAAGTGTATGTAAACTTCCGACTTCAACTGTATAACAGTGCTAGCTCCACTGGCAGTAGCAGTTATGTATGGGGAGCAGGAGTAACTGTAGCCACAGTGGTTGTAACAGCGTTAATAGTGGACGGTATCATGGAATCAACTGTCAAAGCAATACTGATGCCTCGCCCCACACACACACACCACTGCATGAAGGCCAAAGCAACCACACCTTTGACACGCCTGCACCTGTGTCAATTTATCACATGACCCCCAACATGAGAACAGTGTTAAAGAGAGGACATTTATTTTATTTTTTTATAAGTTTGCAGACCCCCGTCCTACTCCGACCCATACGGACGGTGTCCCTAGAGGTCCAAAATGCTCCATGCCAAATCCTTAACTCCAACTTTCTATGCTCCTTCTTTTATTGTGTACTTTTTAAACTGTTTGTAAAAGGAAGGAAAAAAACGAATAGGAAACCCATTTGTCTGTTGTAAAGTCAGTGAAGCAGATGAATGAGTACAATGTAAATTTTTTAAGAAGTACCTCTGGCGGAGTATTATGTATTTGTTACATACAGTAGAATAAAACACACAGCTGTGGATCACATGCATTATATTACTGTATGTACCTCTGTACATGTAGGGTTTCCTAATGGAGACTAATTCTGTAATAAAAGCATGCTAAAATAAGAATATCTATTGGAATGTCTATTTAATCCAGGACTACGCTGATTCTGGGTCTGGGAATCTGGACAGTATTGGATTTCCGGTTTCTGTATTGTGAAGCTTTCTATGTACAGTTTGTCATTGTAAGCATTTTGCTGTGTGCCAAATGTACAGTGAGGAAAAAAAGTATTTGATCCCCTGCTGATTTTGTATGTTTGCCCACTGACAAAGAAATGATCAGTCTATAATTTTAATGGTAGGTTTATTTGAACAGTCAGAGACAGAATAACAACAAAAAAATCCAGAAAAACGCATGTGAAAAATGTTATACATGGATTTGAATTTTATTGAGGGAAATAAGAATTTGACCCCCTCTCAATCAGAAAGATGTCTGGCTCCCAGGTGTCTCTTAAAGGGAGTGCTCCTAATCTCAGCTTGTTACCTGTATAAAAGACACCTGTCTACAGAAGCAATCAATCAATCAGATTCCAAACTCTCCTGCAGCGCCCGCAAGGTCCCCCTGCTCAAGAAAGCACATATACATGCCCGTCTGAAGTTTGCCAATGAACATCTGAATGATTCAGAGGACAACTGGGTGAAAGTGTTCTGGTCAGATGAGACCAAAATGGAGCTTTTTGGCATCAACTCAACTCGCCATGTTTGGAGGAGGAGGATTGCTGCCTATGACCCCAAGAACACCATCCCCACCGTCAAACATGGAGGTGGAAACATTATGCTTTGGGGGTGTTTTTCTGCTAAGGGGACAGGACAACTTCACCGCATCAAAGGGACGATGGACGGGGCCATGTACCGTCAAATCTTGGGTGAGAACCTCCTTCCCTCAGCCAGGGCATTGAAAATGGGTCATGGATGGGTATTCCAGCATGACAATGACCCAAAACACACGGCCAATGCAACAAAGGAGTGGCTCAAGAAGAAGCACATTAAGGTCCTGGAGTGGCCTAGCCAGTCTCCAGACCTTAATCCCATAGAAAATCTGTGGAGGGAGCTGAAGGTTCGAGTTGCCAAACGTCAGCCTCGAAACCTTAATGACTTGGAGAAGATCTGCAAAGAGGAGTGGGACAAAATCCCTCCTGAGATGTGTGCAAACCTGGTGGCCAACTACAAGAAACGTCTGACCTCTGTGATTGCCAACAAGGGTTTTGCCACCAAGTACTAAGTCATGTTTTGCAGAGGGGTCAAATACTTATTTCCCTCATTAAAATGCAAATCAATTTATAACATTTTTCACATGCGTTTTTCTGGATTTTTTTGTTGTTATTTTGTCTCTCACTGTTCAAATAAACCTACCATTAAAATTATAGACTGATCATTTCTTTGTCAGTGGGCAAACGTACAAAATCAGCAGGGGATCAAATACTTTTTTCCCTCACTGTATATG
>QNTS01001792.1:27689-43304 GCA_003317085.1 Hucho hucho
ACTCTAATTTGTTATTATTTTACTAGGCAAGTCAGTTAAGAACAAATTCTTATTTTCAATTACGGCCTAGAAACAGTGGGTTAACTGCCTTGTTCAGGGGCAGAACGACAGATTTTTACCTTGTCAGCTCGGGATTTGATCTTGCAACCTTTCAGTTACTAGTCCAACGCTCTAACCACTAGGCTACCTGCCGCCCCTAATGCAGAACCTCTCTCTCTCTCTCTCTCTCTCTCACACACACACACACACACACACACACACACACACACACACACACACACACACACACACACACTCTTCCAGATATTGAGCCACTTCACTGAGGAAGGTCTCAGTTTGGTTTCTCCTGGGTGGCAGGTAGACTAGCAGCTAAGAGCATTGGGCCAGTAACCAAAAGTATTGCTGGATCAAATCCCTGAGCCGACTAGGTGAAAAATCTGTTGATGTGCCCTTCAGCAAGGACATTAATCCTAATTGCTCTTTTAAGTCACTCTGGATGAGAACATCTGCTAAATGGCTGAAATGTCAAATTTGCTGGAGCTTTAAATGGCAGGCTAGTAGCACAAAAAATGCCTTTGTGTAGGACTGCTGTGTGAGGTTTTGAGGGTTTTAAAGAGACAGAGAGAGAAACAGTCTTTCCCAGCTCTATGTCTCTAAACTGAAACATGTTGTTTATTGTGACAAGTTCTCAGGAGGGTCAATGAACGCAGGCTTCTGAACTCCCAGCCCCAACCCCTCCAGAGAAACAGAAGGGGAGAGAGGTAGAATCCTTGTTTTGGTTTGGGAACCTCTCTTTCCTTCTCTCTCTCTCTCTCTCTCTCTCTCTCTCTCACTCTCTTTGCCCTTCTGTCTCTCTCTCTCAATTCAATTTTAATAAAATTTAAGGGCTTTATTAGCATGGGAAACATATGTTAACATTGGCAAAGCAAGAGAAGCAGATAATAAACAAAAGTGAAATAAACAATACAAATAAAAAAACAGTAAACATTACACTCACAGAAGTTCCAAAAGAATAAAGACATTTCAAGTGTCATATTATGTCTATATACAGTGTTGTACCGATGTGCAAATAGTTAAAGTACAAAAGGGGAAATAAACTAAAAAATATGGGTTGTATTTACAATGGTGTTTGTTCTTCACTGGCTGCACTTTTCTTGTGGCAACAGGTCACAAATCTTGCTGATGTGATGGCACACTGTGTTATTTCACCCAGTAGATATGAGAGTTAAATAAATTGGGTTTGTTTTCGAATTCTTTGTGGATCTGTGTAATCTGATGGAAATATGTGTCTCTAATATGGTCATACATTTGGCAGGAGGTTAGGAACTACAGCTCAGTTTCCACCTCATTTTGTGAGCATTATGCACAAAGCCTGTCTTCTCTTGAGAGCCAGATCTGCCTATGGCGGCCTTTCTCAATAGCAAGGCTATGCTCACTGAGTCTGTACATAGTCAAAGCTTTCCTTAAATTTGGGTCAGTCACAGTGGTCAGGTATTCTGCCACTGTGTACTGTCTGTTTAGGGCCAAATAGAATTCTAGTTTTCTCAGTTTTTTTGTTAATTCTTTCCAATGTGTCAATTAATTATCTTTTTCTTTTCTCATGATTGGGTTGGGTCTAATTGTGTTGCTGTCTTCGGGCTCTGTGAGGTCTGTTTGTTTTTGTGAACAGAGCCCCAGGACCAGCATGCTTAGGAGACTTCTCCAGGTTCATCTCTCTGTAGGTGATGGCTTTGTTATGGAAGGTTTGGGAATCGCTTCCTTTTAGGTGGTTGTAGAATTTAACAGCTCTTTTCTGGATTTTGATAATTAGTGGGTATCGGCCTAATTCTGCATATTTGGTGTTTTACGTTGTACACTGAGGATATTTTGGGGGTTTGTCCCATTTTGTGAATTCTTGGTTGGCGAGAGAACCCCAGACCTCACAACCATAAAGGGCAATGGGTTCTATAACTGATTCAAGTATTTTTAGCCAGATCCTAATTGGTATGTCGAATTTGATGTTCCTTTTGATGGCATAGAAGGCCCTTTTTGCCTTGTCTCAGCTCGTTCACAGCTTTGTGGAAGTTACCTGTGGCGCTGATGTTTAGGCCGAGGTATGTATAGTTTTTTGTGGGCAACAGTGTCTAGATGGAATTTGTATTTGTGGTCCTGGTGACTGGACCTTTTTTAGAACACCATTATTTTTGTCTTACTGAGATTTACTGTCAGTGCACAAGTCTGGCAGAATCTGTGCAGAAGATCTAGGTTGTAGGCCCTCCTTGGTTGGTGACAGAAGCACCAGATCATCCGCAAACAGTCTCTCTCTCTCTCTCTCTCTCTCTCTCTCTCTCTCAATTACATTTCAGGGCTTTATCTCTCTCTTTCTCTGTTTCTCTCTCTGTCTCTCACTTTATTTGCCTCTCTCTCTCTCTCTCTCTCTCTCTCTCTCTCTCTCTCTCTCTCTCTCTCTCTCTCTCTCTCTCTTCAACTTCTTCTCCTTCTCTGCCTCTGCAGGGTGTTGTTGTAGAACTCCTTAAGAATACTGTCCCCTGGTCCTTCCTGCTATGCAGACAACAAGCTTCCTCTTTCTCCAGCCAGCCTTACCGTAATGCCTTTCCTCACGTCAGCTGGCCCCCAACCCATCCCTCAGTCCAAGGCACATTTCCAACAGTCTCCCCCATTTCACCTGAGATATTAGTACGTCTGTATATATCCACCATTGCCCCTATGTCTTTGAAGCTATGATTCATAAGGTTTCTCCGTCTTGGGCCCTTATGACAGACTATTGTATAACAGATGGTAGTCAGATAGGATGGGCAACTCCTAACAGATGGTAGTCAAATAGGATGGGCAACTCCTAACAGATGGTAGTCAATTAGGATGGGCAACTCCTAACAGATGGTAGTCAAATAGGATGGGCAACTCCTTGGTCCAAACTGCAGGCTTTATAAGGCTATGCTAGTGGAAGTTACTAAGATGTTGACAATCTCATTAAGATGTTGAAATGGCATGAGGGGAAAATGTGTGTTGCATCAGGTTATGAACTTGAAGAGGTAGGGGAAGGGGGGAGTGGGGTGCAGGCCCTAATCGGATCCCATCATGCCTTTCAGTGAGTGTATCAGATGCATCAGCCTTCTCGTCCATCTACCTTCCCCTGATTGAGAACAGCTCGTTGGGCTGCACTGGGCTGGGCTGGCTGCTGGATCAGAAGATCAGAGATTAGGATCAGAGATTAGCCTGGGCCGTATTGTTCGCTGTTTGTGTTTAGCAAGACGCCACTAAAGGAAGACAGACTGAAAGCAAGGAAGGTATGTGTGTGTGTGTATATGTGTGTTTGTGTGTGTGTGTGTGTGTTTGCATTTCCGAAAGAGTCCTATGGTCTGGACAAACCAACTTTATGGAAAATACATTGTATTTTGATTAAATACAGATTTGCCTGTTTTTGGATGAACATACCTAGAATGTCTCTGTAGAGTCCCTGCCACGTCCCTGTAACGTCCCTGTAGCTTTCCTGTAACGTCCCTGTAGTGTCCCTGTAGTGTTCATGTAGCGTTCATGTAACGTCCCTGTTGTGTCCCTGTAGCGTTCATGTAGCGTTCCTGTAACGTCCCTGTAGTGTCCCTGTAGCGTTCCTGTAACGTCCCTGTAGCGTTCCTGTAACGTCCCTATAAAGTCCCTGTAACTTCCCTGTAGTGTCTCTGTAACGTCCCTGTAGCGTCCATGTAGCGTCCCTGTAATGTTCCTGTAACATCCCCATAACGTCCCTGTAGTGTCCCTGCAACGTCGCTGCAGCTTTGTAACGTTTCTGTAACGTCCCTGTAATTTTCCTGTAGCGTCCCTGTAACGTCCCTGTAGTGTTTCTCTATCACCCAACTTCACCCTGTTGGTCCTTCAAGGCAATTCTGGGATGGACTTTAACTTCTGTGTTCCCTAAGCATTGCTCTGTTTGTTTTGACAATAACCCTCTGACAGAAGAGGAGACTATTGGATAGATTAATTCCCATGCCAGAAAATAGCCAATCTCAGGGTAGGTTGGAGCGTTAGGTTAGGTAGGTTTGAGCATTGTCTTTGACTGACATGTTGATCAAATGTTAATCTTTGGGGATGTTAATCATCCCCAAAGCCAACACCTCCTTTGTCCGCCTTTATTTCCAGTTCTCTGCTTCCAATGACTGGAACGAATTGCAAAAATCACTGAAGTTGGAGACTTATCCCTCACTAACTTTAAGCATCAGCTGTCAGAGCAGCTTACCGATCGCTTCAGCTGTACATAGCCCATCTGTAAATAGCCCATCCAACTACCTACCTCATCTCCATATTTGTTTTTGTTTTGCTGCTCTTTTGCACACCAGTATTTATACTTACACATCCTCATCTGCACATCTATCACTGAAGTGTTAATTGCTAAATTGCCACTATTGGCCTATTTATTGCCTTACTTCATTTGCACACACTGTATACAGATTTTTCTATCGTGTTATTGACTGTATGTTTGTTTATTCCATGTGTAACTCTGTGTTGTTGTTTGTGTCGCACTGCTTTGCTTTATCTTGGCCAGTTCGCAGTTGTAAATGAGAACTTGTTCTCAACTAGCCTACCTGGTTAAATAAAGGTGAAATAAAAAAATTAAAAATAAAAACAAGAAAAAGTGGAGCCTCATTATTGTAAGATAGGCTGTCAGTCACAGTGGCAATAGGGATGTTTGTTGATTCAGGTTTTGGTTTAAAAGGTGGAAAATAAAGGCCTAACGTCCCAGTTATAGTCTACAGCTTTAAGCGTTATGCTCTCACACACATTCACCTTTCTGACTACCATCATGTGTTCGACCTTGACTGTGACCCTACACACCTCCCTGGAGTGTGTGTTGACCTTGGGGGTACCAAAAAGTATATGCTCTGTGATGTACATAACATTAAAAGTCACCTTTGATGGAAAAAAATGACCCTAAGGAAAGAAGGGAAACTGGCTATCGATATTGCTACTTCCAAGTGCATCTGCTGCCTAGACGTTCAGCAACGGACAGTGTGTCAACCAGACTGTTCCTCATTTGGTAACTTTCCTACTGGTCCAAGGCAATCTTATGACTCTGTAGCAACAGTGCAACATGCTTACAGGTGTAGGGTCTTAATTTGATCACCTGGTTGCAGAAACTTCCTGCAAATTGTAGTGTATTTGAAGTTTTAAAAAGGCTTCTGAAGTTTCCACTTTGAAATTTCAGACTTGATTTTCTCTCACAAAAAATTAACCAACACCTATAAAATATATTATAATACACATAATAATTCACATTTTCCTGCTGTAGCAAACTGGCTCAAATTAGGATCCTACATCTGTATATCACACTCTTGTATCACACTGAACTCGTACACTAAACTCTTCATCTCAATATGTCAGACTTGTTCAGGCGTTTTTAATCCTCCTTAACAATGTGCTCTGGACCTGGCGGCCTTGTGACCTGCCATACCTAGGAGTTTAAGTACCATCAGCATTAATGTCAGGTGATGTACAGAGAAGAATGCCAGGTATGCATTCTCTGCCAACAGGCCCTGAACTCCTCACCTGAACTAATGTCCTGAACTCATCACCTGAACTAATCTCCTGAACTCATCACCTGAACTCATCCCCTGAACTCATCCCCTGAACTCATCCCCTGAACTCATCCCCTGAACTCATCACCTGAACTCATCAGAATGCATGCTGCTATTTCCTTTCCTGAGTCGTACGGCCTGTCCTTGTCTAACACTGAAAACTTAAATGGAAAGATGTTGAACATGCTAAAGATCTTCATCCCATGTCTACACAGTCTATAGAACCATCATGCCTCAGGACATGAACCATCATTCTCTTTTTACCAGCTTCCTGCAGTTCATGTGCAGGTTTACGACACAGATGCACGCTAGCAGGGAAAGTGGATCGAGAAACAATGGCTGACTAGATGGGCTGTACGGAGATCCACAGTGCTGAGCTGCAGATCTATTCAGACTAACTCATGTTACAGCAATGTGTGGGAATGGAGAACTCTGCATCGCTTCGCCAGGTGCTAAATCAGGTAAATGCTAAGCTAGGGGTTTATTATGTGTAAATGAAACAGCAGACGATATCAAAGGCAGCTCTGTCATTGGATTGTTGGATCTGGCAGAAAAAGTCCACTGTTTTTCTATATGTGTTTTCCTCGACATACTTCTCACAGTATCGTTGAACAGTCATGTGTCTTTGTAAGCCTGTTAAGCAAGGTTAGGTAGACTTCTCGTGAAATGTCAAGTGATACACAGTTGGAGCAATTAAAACAAGATTAAATCAGTTTTCCCCCCAAAGAAAACTATCCAGTTAATGATTGTGACTTTTAATACTGTGTCTGTCTGTGCATTGAACATTCTGATGACCCAGCTAGTTCCTTGGAAATTGTGGATGTTTTTGGTTTCCCATTGGTTCTGGGAACGGTTTCCCACTGGTTCTGACCGGTAAAACAGAATGTTTTTTAAACATTCTGAGAACGGAAGTGAAATTTTGCCTTTTCTGGGACAGACATTTTTAGGTTGCAGGGAGGTTCTGAGAACGTGTTACTATAGTTCCCTAAAAGTTTTTCTGGGAGATATTATTAATGTACTGAGAACGGTCCTGGGGACCCCAAGAGGTGCCCTAGCACTACACAGCTGTTTAAAATAGTCAAAGTTTGATGAGTTGATTATTTGAATTAGCTGTGTAGAGCTAGGGCAAAACCCAAAACATGCACCCCTTGGGGTCCCCAGGACTGAGTTTGGGAAACACTGAGTTATTTGAAGGTTCAATTATTAAATAACATTCTGGGAACATGTTTCATTAAAACTTTTAAAAACACTGCTAGCTTATGTTAACTGTTTTGAACACCAAGCATAGATAGGACACATAGAAATTCATTTGCGTAGGCATTAATCATGCAAACACATTTATTTTTTATTGTGGAGCAGAGCCAGTGAGATTCAAACCTATGATTGTTTGCTCTCTATCCATGGAATTCGACATCTGCGCCACCAAGTCATACAAAGCTGTTCATTTTAGTGTATTCACACAGACCCCATTTCAAAGGAAACAATCACTCATTAAGATCTGGTGTGGCCAATTAGTGGGCATGGCCAAAACACCTGAACACACTTAACAAGATAGAGGATAGAGAGAGTTTTGTTGACTCTGAACACAAAATGTACTCTATACGTTTTTAAATAACATTCTTAGAACGTTCTTTGAACATGAATAATGTTTTCTTGTGGTTTTTATGGAACGTTTTCTTAATGTTTTGAGAACATGACTTTGAATAGAACCATGAGGAAACCTACAGAAAATGTTATGCTGAATACTGAAATTCCCACAGAAGAACTTTGTTTCTTAACGTTCTGAAAACACCATAAGGAAACAGAATGTTATGTGCTAGCTGGGTATCCTGCATCATTTCCAGAACTTTGTATGCAAAATAACCATAGGACAACCACGTTTTCAACAAGCTCTAAGAAACATATGATTCTCAGAACGTTATGTGCTAGCTGGGGATATTGCTTGTGTGGTCCTAGAAAGAGAGTGAGTGTGTGTGTGCGTGTGTGCATGCGGCCCTGGTCAAGGACAGGGGTTCGATCCAGGGGATTCCAGCCAGCAGAGGACTGGGATGGCAGCAGAGGCACACAGCTTATTTTAAGGAGGTTCATGCGATGCAGGACGGCCGACCTTTCAAGATGTCACAAGGCATTTTGTGACGCTGCTGTTGGTCACAGCGAGTACAGCTGATTGCAGCTGAATAGCTGAGTCAAAAGCTCTGACATTTGTTTGTTTGTGTGTGTTTGTGTATTGCGTAGGGTTGAGGGTTTGCATTTGAATGTGTATTCAAAGTGGTATCTAAAAGCCTGTTATTTATTGATATTATGTCAGTGTATTTGTTTCATTGAGGTAACCTTTGGCTAACAAACATCCCAGTGTGTGTGTGTCTGTGTGTCTCTGGGTGAAAGGTTACCTCTTTGGGAAGGTTGATACCTGACACATTAATGCAGATACAATAAAGATAGGATCTCTAGTTGGCAGTTGGCTTGGCCTGCTGGAATTGGCAGCAGTTGTCCTCGAGGCCTTCTGTTTTAATCATGTGATCGAGAGGTACCATCAAGAGCCTCGTTGATCATTTGTCAAAACCAGATAGTTGGCATTTCAGCTTGACATGTTGACATGTTTCGCTCTCCTGCAAAATAGTTGTGATTCTTCAACAGATCTGAAAGGTTCAGCAGATGCACTTGAACTTTGGGGAGGCCGGTAACCTGGGTCGTGTTCACCAAACGGAAGCAAATGGGCCGAAACGGGGACTACATGAACTTGTCCAACAACAAACGTTTATTTTCGTTTTCTGTTGCAAAACATTTTGCTACGTTGTGCAGTAATAAGTAAGACCCTGATTTCAGATGCTGGAGGCCTCACCGTACCTTTACTATAGGTACAACCCACAGACGACACACTACAGTATAGGCCTACTATTCCACTTCAGTGCTACCCTTGAATTTAGTTTACATGACATCTAAGATTACTATTACTAGCCTGTTCTGACCCTGAACGTCAAAAACCAATCCTGTTTGAGATGTGTGGTTTCGTAATATTGGTCTGTGTTGACATGGTACCTCAAAAGAAAGTCATTTTAAGGCCCTGTAATCTCTGCCTTGTCCCTGCTCATACTTTCTGTCGCCGGGGCTTCTGTACTTAACTTTGATGTACAGATGGATTTCAGGAGACAAAGAATGAGGAAACCTCAGCCAGCGGTTTCCATGTTTCAACCTGAACAAGCTGTTGAGTTCCTCTCTTAATTTAAATGTTTTTCTTCTTCTGTTATTCTCTCTCGTTCTCTCTTGTCAACTCACAGAAACATGCTCTTATAGACACAGCAACCAGCTTGAAGGACATCTCTAGCAGCGTAGCAGCTTAGTGCTAGACTAGACTTGGTGGCCAGACTGTTGAAGCTTGATGATCACTGTCAATTTTTTTGGGACATTAGTTAATTATGCCACTTGACCACTTGAGTGAAACCTGAGCCTGTTGCAGACCTGATAGACTCTTGGGGATTATAAGTAGTGGCCAGTTGGTCAGCCGTGGATGTCAGGGTTGAAGCAGGGCTCACTGTCAACTTGGTTGACGTATTGACCAACTTCGGTTCAGACTGTAGACTTTATGGACTGATGGGTAGTTGGGTTTAAGGGTCGTCTGATGATTGGGGTTTAGACCATTTGAACTGAACTCTTTGGTGGATGGATCTGTCTGTATTGGCTACTGTCTCCTGGTTGTGAGTGGGAGGGGTCGTTGAGTACATTGGGAGGCTCAGTGCCCGAACAGTGCTGGGACTCCATTGTTTCATATCCTGGATCTTCCACTGGGACTGAGCAGTAACAATAGGCCAGACTATCAAACAGTGGCACCACTAGCTGCGCACACACACATATATGCATACACACACACACACACACACACACACACACAAACAAATGCATACAGACACACACACACAGACCCACACTGATAGTAGCCAGACAGTGAGCAGTGGACACTGGTTAAATCACATGACCAGGGTTAATGAGGCCAGACCTCTGGGATAATTTAACATGACACGGGTTAGTATAAAAATACCTTGATAAGATAATGACCCACAGTAGCCCTTCACTACACATCTCCATTGCCTCCAGTTGAATGCCCCTTTGAATTGTCCGCAAGAGGTCAGAGTGCATGGCCATGGAAAGCAACCATAGATAAGAAAATGATGACTTTGGAATAAATGTTTGTCTGTTTGAGGGGCAAGAAATACAGATAGTAGGACAAGGTATGTAATGAAGCAAGATAACAGTATGCTATTGATATGTAATGAAGCAAGATACCATCATACTACTGTGAAATCCATCCAGAGGGAAGCCTGCTCCGTCATCTTCCTTTGGCCGATGGGATACAACACAGGAAAGGACTATGTCTGCTTGCCATGGCCCATTTTTAGAACATGGCCTCCGTGACACCGTTCCATCCGAGACATTCTCTGTGGAAACCAGATTAATGGTGATGTATTTTCTGACAAATAGGACAAGAGAGGGAGGATGGAGGAAGGAGGAGTGTAGGGTTGGGGAGAGGGGGGAGTGTTTCTGTTAATGTTGGCACATATTGGACCCTATTGTGGTGAAAGACTTGGACGTCTGAGCTCCTTACCCTGGCGTGGACCCAAGCACCACCTCTTCAGAACACCACAGTCCTGTTTACTGGTAGAGGAAACAGAACAAGACCTGGTCTGGAAAACAGTAAAGGGGTGCCACCACTCTCAGTCCAAATCCACCTCAGATTAGATTTGAGTGATTTCCTGCCATTCATCAAAGTCCCGGCAGAACCTGACGATAATTTTGACCTTTGCCAAGACCAAAATAAATATCTCAGTGAAAATGTACAGTTATGAAAATAACTACTGTTCCCTGAAGGAGGGAACGAGGTATAATATACTATGGGGAGTTAATGACCAATAAGAATTGGTCATTAAGAAGAAAAAATAAATCATGCCCAATGGGCCAAGGGATAATTTCATAAATTCAGTACCACTCTTCAGCAAGTCCAAACATCCTAACGGCGAGGGGCCAAAATGTGTTATGCCTGGTTTCCTCCTTCAGGGAACAGTAGTTATATTCATAACTGTACATTCC
The DNA here is from genome assembly GCA_003317085.1 of Hucho hucho. Taxonomy (NCBI): domain Eukaryota; kingdom Metazoa; phylum Chordata; class Actinopteri; order Salmoniformes; family Salmonidae; genus Hucho; species Hucho hucho. The sequence goes on from QNTS01001792.1 coordinate 38,339, forward strand.
CTTTCAGTCGGTGACTCTGTATAACATTCAATGGGGACATACAGGGTAACAAACTAGTAGGCCTACAGCAGCCCTCACAAGTTCTACCAGCTCCAAAAAGGGGTTACAGAAGCCACCCCTTTTCCCTAATACCTACCCGAGAAGCCTGAACTGTCATAGCCCCATATAGGGAACCAGAACCTGCTGCAACTTGGCTATGGGCAAGGACAAGGTTCCAGGACCAGTACATACCTTGTGAGCCTGACATTTCAGAACTCGTACGAGGAACCACAAGTCCAAAACAACAGAACACCTGTTGTGACTTGGTAAAACACACAAACACTCCATAAGATCGACCAGAGTCGACAAACCTTCCCCTGGCAGCCCGAGGCTCAAACTCACAGGAATCTGTGGTAACCTGTAAAATGTGTACTCGCATGCTTCCCACGGCAGCCCAAGGCTCAAACTTACAGGAAACCTGCAGTAACCTGGAAAATGTGTACTCGCGTGCTTCCCCTGGCCCTCAAACCCACAGGAAACTGTGGTAACCCGGAGGAATGTGCAATCTGCGCACTGCCTAACACCCACTCCTGGACTCAGCCATAAGAACACTATGAGCCAAACTATGAGCAGTTACATCCAAACAATAAAAACCTCACAAAGGTATGTGGAGAACCCAACTCGCTGCAGCACAGATATCACCAATCATCATGGCCCTGAACAATGCCCAAGAAGCTGCCACACCTGTAGTGGAGTGTGCACGCACAGCGCTAGGCAACCCCTGTCCTTTGCTGTCATATGCCAGGGAGCCTCCACAATCCAACAAGAAAGACGCTGCTTAGAAAGCGAAACAGACAAAAAGCTGGTCACAAACGCGGATATCCTTGGTCCTATCCATATACGTGTGTAAAGCGCAGACCGGACACAGGCCTCCATCACTGGAAGCAAACGGAGGAGGTGAGAAAGTTAACAGCTGGAAAACCGGGAACCTGTAAGACATAGGCATAACCTTGAGAGCAAAAGCTGCATTAGGACGAAGCTGCACTTTGGAGTCGCCAGTTGCAAATTTCAAAGAGGAAGGGTGTACTGATAGTGCGTGGAGATCCCCAACGAGCTTGGCCGATGCCAAGGACATGAGCAGGGCAGTCTTGGAGGAAAGGACCTTCAGGTCCACAGACTCCAATGGTTCAAACGAAGGCTCACACAGAGCGTCCAGGATCAAAGCCAGGTTCCAGGTCGGTGCCATAAGCTTAGACACTGGTCTACACACACATACACACACACACCAAACTCTTCCCCCTGCCACTTACAACAACAAAGATGAGAGATCACTTCTTCCTCTCTGAAAAGTAGGTTCAACTCGTTATTTGCATTTGAGGTTTGGTTCAACAGAATCGGTCTTATGGACACTGAAACACATTGAGACATTATTTTACTGTAATAAAAGATAAGTTAATCTTTCTTTGTTTATGAAATCTGTGTTAGTGTTCTATAGCCTAATGCCTGTGACAAGAAATGTGTAATCATTAGTGAATCTGCGTTAAGCATCATTCTGGTTATATTTGTAACAAAAAAGGGCATTTACATTTTTAACAGATCGACTTGAAAGCCAGATCAGTGACTATTGCAAAAAAGAAGGTTAAGCTATTTTGATAAAATAATTAAATTATGAGTGGATCTTATGGTTGTGGAAGGCTTATATTTAGCCAAGGTGAAACTTCACAAGCCCTGAATTCATTAGATTATTGCTGATTGAAATGCAGTGTATTTTACCTTTAATTGTACAACAAAGCCTATTTAGAGAAAAAATTTTTTTTTTGTCAAAAGTTTGGACACACCTACTGATTCAAGGGTTTTTCTTTATTGTTACTATTTTCTACATTGTAGAATAATAGTGAAGAAATCAACACTATGAAATAACACATATGGAATCATGTAAACACCAGAAAAGCGTTAAACAAATCAAAATATATTTTATATTTGAGATTCTTCAAAGTAGCTACCCTTTGCCTTGATGAAAGCTTTGCACACTCTTGGCATTCTCTCAACCAGCTTCATGAAGTAGTCACCTGGAATGCATTTCAATTAACAGGTGTGCCTTGTTAAAAGTTAATTTGTGGATTTTCTTTCCTTCTTAATGCGTTTGAGCCAATCAGTTGTGTCGTGACAAGGTAGCGGTGGTATACAGAAGATAGCCCTATTTAGTAAAAGACCAAGTCCATATTGACTGCCCTTGACCAGCAAAAAAACATCCTGTGGCATACTTCATTAGTATCAAATAGCCCCCACGATATGCAAAAGGAAAGCAAAGGCTAGCTTTTCAAACAGAAATGTGTATCCTCTAGCACCACCTCCAAAAAGTTCTGGGAAACTGTAAAGTCCATGGAGAATAAGAGCACCTCCTCTCAGCTGCCCACTGCACTGAGGCTAGGAAACACTGTCACCACTGATAAATCTAAAATAATCTAGAAATTCAAAAAGCATTTTTTTACGGCTGGCCATGCTTTCCACCTGGCTACCCCTACCACTGTCAACAGCTCTGCACCCCCCACAGAAACCTGCCCAAGCCTCCCCATTTCTCCTTCACCCAAATCCAGATAGCTGATGTTCTGAAAGAGCTGCAAAATCTGGATCCCTACAAATCAGCCGGGCTAGACAATCTGGACTCTCTCTTTCTAAAAGTATCCGCCGCAATTGTTGCAACCCCTATTACTAGCCTGTTCAACCTCTCTTTCATATCGTCTGAGATTCCCAAAGATTGGAAAGCTGCCGCGGTCATCCCCCTCTTCAAAGGGGGAGACACTCTAGACCCAAACTGTTACAGACATATCTATCCTTCCCTGCCTTTCTAAAGTCTTTGAAAGCCAAGTTAACAAACGGATCACCGACCACTTCGAATCCCACCGTACCTTCTCCGCTATACAATCTGGTTTCCGAGCTGGTCATGGGTGCACCTCAGCCACGCTCAAGGTCCTAAACAATATCATAACCGCCATCGATAAAAGACATTACTGTGCATCCGTCTTCATCGACCAAGGCTTTTGACTCTGTCAATCATTGCATTCTTATCGGCAGACTCAACAGCCTTGGAGTCTCAAATGATGTCCTTGCCTGGTTCACCAACTACTTCTCAGATAGAGTTCAGTGTGGCAGTCTCTATGAAGGTAGCACAGGGTTCAATTCTCGGCCGACTCTTTTCTCTGTATACATCAATGATGCCGCTCTTGCTGCTGGTGATTCTCTGATCCACCTCTATGCAGACAACACCATTCTGTATACTTCTGGCCCTTCTTTGGACACTGTCTTAACAACCCTCCAGACGAGCTTCAATGCCATACAACTCTCTTTCCATGGCCTCCAACTGCTCTTAAATGCTAGTAAAACTAAATGCATGCTCTTCAACCGATCGCTGCCCGCACCCACCAGCCCGTCTAGCATCACTACTCTGGACGGCTCTGACTTAGAGTATGTGGACAACTACAAATACCTAGGTGTCTGGTTAGACTGTAAACTCTCCTTCCAGACTCACATTAAGTATCTCCAATCCAAAATTACATCTAGAATCGGCTTCCTATTTCGCAACAAAGCATCCTTCACTCATGCTGCCAAACATACCCTTGTAAAACTGTGTATCCTACCAATCCTTGACTTCGGCGATGTCATTTACAAAATAGTCTCCAACACTCTACTCAGCAAATTGGATGTAGTCCATCACAGTGCCATCACCAAAGCTCCATATACTACCCACCATTGCGACCTGTATGTTCTCGTTGGCTGGCCCTCGCTTCATATTTGTCGCCAAACCCACTGGTTCCAGGTCTTCTATAAGTCTTTGCTATGTATAGCCCCGCCTTATCTCAGCTCACTGGTCACCATAGCAGCACCCACCCGTAGCACACGCTCCAGCAGGTATATTTCACTGGTCACCCCCAAAGCCAACTCCTACTTTGGCCGCCTTTCCTTCCAGTTCTCTTCTGCCGAAGACCGGAACGAATTGCAAAAATCACTGAAACTGGAGACTCATATCTCCCTCACTAACTTTAAGCATAAGCTGTCAGAGCAGCTTACTGATCATTGCACATGTACACAGCCCACCCATCTACCTCATCCCCATATTGTTATTTATTTTTTTGCTCCTTTGCACCCCAGTATCTCTACTTGCACATTAATCTTCTGCACATCTATCACTCCAGTGTTTAATTGCTAAATTGTAATTATTTCTCCACTACGGCATATTTATTGCCTTACCTCCCTAATCTTACTACATAGATTTTTTTATTGTGTTATTGACTGTACGTTTTTTTATCCCATGTGTAACTCTGTTGTTTGTGTCGCACTGCTTTGCTTTATCTTGGCCAGATCGCAGTTGTAAATGAGAACTCGTTCTCAACTGGCCTACCTGGTTAAATAAACCTTTTAGGGCTAGGCGTCTCGCTAACCTTTTAGGGCTAGGCGTCCCAACTGCTGGTGAAACTGGAGGGCGCGCAATTCAAATAAATAATCATACACATTATGGATATTAAACATGTAGGTACTTATAAGTGTCTTAAATCGGTTGAAAGCTTAAATTCTTGTTAGTCTAACTACACTGTCCGATTTACAGTAGCTATTACAGCGAAAACATGCCATGGATTGTTTGAGGACGGCGCCCCACATCAAAATATTTTTCCACTGACACAGGTTTCATAAATTCACAAATAGCGATTAAATATTCACTTACCTTTTGAAAATCTTCCTCTGATTTGTCATCCAAAGGGTCCCAGCTATAACATGTAGTGTCGTTTTGTTAGATAAAATCCTTCTGTATATCCCAAAAAGTCTGTTTAGTAATTGATTAGAGTAATCCACTCGTTCAACATGCAGAAAAAGGAATTCGAAACTATACCCCTAAACTTTATTTCAACAAGTCAAAATACGTTTCTTGTTACTCCTCAGATACCCTAAAATGTAATCAAACTACACTGCTCAAAAAAATAAAGGGAACACT